>NW_010584798.1:65283-138433 GCF_000705375.1 Tinamus guttatus | reverse complement strand
CCCCCTGTGGTTGGCCGTCCCCCAGCCTCGCCGTGCCGGGTCCGCTCGGAGCGAGCTCCCGGCGTGGCAGGCCCGAGGCCTGCGGGTGGGGAGGGGCGCGACTCTGGCTGCCCGAAATCGCACCCAGAATGGAGGGCCCTTTGCTAAAAGCCAAGCGGACACGCGCGGCAGCATCGCCCCCCTCGACCTCCTGAAACCTGCGCGCAGAGCTCGGTCTGGGAGAGGAACGGCCGAGTGGGTGCGTTGGCAGCTGCAATACGGCGTTTGCTTTACCCCTTCGCAGCGCAGCCACGTTACAGTAGTGGTTTGCGGTGTTTCTGCCACCTCCCTGCTTTCTCCCCTTTCTTTTTTCTTTCTTTCTTTCCTTTTTTTTTGGAGGGGGGGGAGGGATGGCTGCCTTCCTCTTCGTTAGCATTTATGCGTCTGCATCTTTTTTGCAGCCACTCTCCAGGCTGTTTCTGTTTGCCTTGTCTTTGCACAGAAACCCTTGTGCAATCTCATTGTTTTGACAAGGCTGCTCTTTCAGTGGCCTGTTCGTGGAGCAGGACTTGCCTGCTCAGAGCTGCGTGGGGGAGCCTTTCCTCTCGTTTAGGTACCAGCCTCGTTCCTCACCTCATCCAGGGCAGCCTCGCTGATTGCACAGCCGAGAAGCGGGTCAAGCACCGATGCTGTTAGCGGCGCAGGAGGCGGGTGGGCAGGGACACCACCCAAAACATGGATGTTTCTCTCCTTCCTCCCCCCTTGGTTTAAGAAGTCAAGTTTTGAACTTTGCCTGATTTCAAAAAGAGGTTGCACTTTGTGTATGTCAAGATACGACCCTCAGTGAATGATAGTAGAAAAATAGTGTTAGTATTTCAAATATTATTGTAGTCTATTTGTGTTTTAGTACTCTAATGCACACTTTAACTGCCAGTAGTAAAGTTACTTTCTTAAAGAATATGTATAAATACCCTATTCATTGTTTTCCACTCACCTTTTTTTTTTTTTTTTTTTTTAATAGTCGGACACAAAATGAAGGTCACCCAAAATGGTTCGTTCTGGGTGTTGGACAAGTCATAAAGGGCTTAGATATTGCTATGATGAATATGTGCCCTGGAGAGAAACGGAAGGTGACCATTCCTCCATCATTAGCATATGGACAGCAAGGCTATTAAAAAAAAACAAAAACAAAAACCAACACTTTATATCTTTTCTCTGTTTCAGCTACATTTTCAAATGAACATATAGTATTGTAAATGTCTGTAGGAACAGAGAGCAGACTTGCCAGAAATTTACAGCCTATACAAGCACTTTTTGTCTTACTCTGTTATATTATAATTCATGTTTAATTTCTATCATGTGAGTGCTACCTGCCTAACCTTTTAGTGAAATCCTGCATTTTCTGAGCAAAATGGAATGTAATCCACTGCATGCCACTGTATCAATTTAAGTAGAAATCATTTCTTTAAAAGACTGCTTACATTCTGGAGAGTTAAAGGACAAAGTCAGGACTATATAATAATTGCAATAATACAATGCACGATATGGGATTTGAATTTCTGATATTTAAAAGTGCTAAAAGTAAAAAAGTAGTTCTGGTCTTAGTCTTACGTGCTATTTCAGCACTTTAAAATTGTCTAACTTGGGTGTGGTAGTTTCCCTGAATAGGTAATTCCTGCTATATGCTTATAACTCTATAATGATTTTGTGTCAGAATATCATGTACTAGGTTCATGCTGGTTCATCATGCTACAATTCCATGGCAGCTAATGAAGGTTTCTAGTAGTGAGATTTACCCCTGAACATAAGCAAGTCTTGTAATAATAAGGCAAAACGCTTGGTACCAAACAGAAGTGTTCTTAAAATCTAATACTAGCTGTAACTATTTGTTCTAGGTGGGACTTGAAGAAAGTATTTTTTTCCTGCAACATTCTTGTCCTCTGTCTCAGCATATTCCTGCATGCTGGGGAAGATGCCTGCCTAACCTTGAATTAGAAAAGATGCATGTGGCTTTTTAGGTCTTTACATATCTTTTCTTGTTGGTATGTATATTCTTAAAAAACAACTCACACTGAATTCTTATCTTGTATCTTTCTTTCATAAGTAGTGTATAAACCATAAAATACATTCAGGTATATTTAAAACTTCTACACAGTTAAAGCTTGTAAGATTTAAATCTTTCAAACTCTGAAACCTAACACTTTCTTATAGGTATTTTAGGTGAGAAGTGCAAGTAATAGTTTTGTTTTACTTCTGCTTATAAACAAAATAGACTCTTCACGTGTTCTCCAGCTCAAAGGATGGGCACAAGTTCAAAAGTGCCTTCTGCCAAAGTTTTGAGGTTACAGTGTCATGCTCATGAGCTTTAGTTAAGGATTAAAAACAATTTGCATGTTTACATTTTAATTGTACACTGCATGATTTTTAGACACTTGTTTGGCTTGACTTTTACATCTTTTTAGTTTATTCCTATCTAAAGCCTGCCATAGTTTCTTTTCTGGGACAAGGGAAAATACCCACTAGTTCACCTTTTTGTAAATCTCTCAACTTGCATTCTGTTGCTTCTTTCTAACAGGTTGCATACTTCAAGCACTGTTTTGCATATATATTTTTTTTTACCATAGGTGTAATCTCATAGGAAATTTGTAAAAGCTGATATTATCTGCTTGACCCCTCAGGCAAGAAAAATACATACGAGCATCACTTTTCTACTTTAAAAGCAGATTGCAAATATTAAATAAAGGCGTATGTCTAAGCCCATCATGTGACAGTCAGTAAAATGGTCTAGACTTACTATTTTTTTGGGTCATGATACACAAATGCTTCTCGAAGTTGTACATACCTTAATTTAAAAAAGAATTGAATTGATACAAGCAATGTAATTTTGGCTCAAGCAAATATATTGTTTACAAATCTCTTTCAAAACTATTTTACGTAACACAGTGTCCTGATCAACCAATCCCATTTTCTGTTTTGCCAGAACCTAAAAAAAATCCTTCCCTGTAGCAACGTAATATATAAATTAGGGATTTAGATTGTCATTCTTTTACCAAATAGATCTGCATATTAACCCAAGATTGCATAGTAGAAAAATAAGGCACTTTATGTGCGCTTTTGTCATATGTGTGTTTTTTTTTTTTTTTTAAATACTTATAGCACAGGGCAAGATTCCACCGAATGCAACACTGATCTTTGAGATTGAACTTTACGCAGTAAATAAGGGACCACGCAGTGTTGAAGCATTTAATCAAATAGACAAGGACAAAGACAAGAAACTTTCTCAACTTGAGGTAATGTAACTAATTTAGAATAGGTCATATTCATAAACCATAAGCATAGTTAATTACTGTTATCTTTTCATGAGCTGCCACTGCTTCAGTTATCATATGAAAATGTTATCATGTAATCATATTATCATGTAAGTAAAGCTTTTGTATGCTCACATAGACTACACCGTGCCTTGTTGACATTTGCTTCAATAAGTTGGTACCTCTCAGACTTACTGGGAAACAAACCTCCATGTGTATGTAGCAGTCACAATAGCTCATCTTGGTATCATGGATGTGCTTGAAGGTAACTGCTGAGTGCCCTGGCCCAAAAGCCAAAATAGAGCAGAACTCAACACTAAAAACAACCCTGAGTATTTACTCAGTTTCTTAGACACAATTTGTCCTTGGTGTTCCTGAGAAACAGGATAGAGATGTCTGGACTCTTTCTGCTTCTGACAGTCTTTAAATTGCTGGAAAAATCATGGCACATTTTGCATGTAGGTTATTGCTCAGTACAAATTCAGAAAGTACCAGAAACTTTAGTGGTAACTACTACTTAAAACTACTGTTATCTTTGCTAATAAATGTTATACCCCCAAAATTTAAAGGTTTAACATTTTGAGGAGGTTTGACGGGATTTGCTGTGGAATTTGAAATAGTAGGATTTTTTTTAGAATATATAAAGTTAATTCGATTAGAAATATACTTACCTACCAATTTTGATGATACACATGGCAAATACTGTTTTTCTTTTATTTTAGATAAGCGAGTATTTGAAGGAAGAATTTGCAAGAGATGGCAAAAAGCGTCATCCCTCAGTCCACGATGAAATCTTAACTGATATATTCAAGAAGAATGACCATGATGGAGATGGTTTCATATCAGCAAAAGAGTACAATGTCTATCAGCATGATGAACTCTAAGTGCTTACAAAATCTGTTTTTTGGACATTCAATTTAAAAAATTTGCTAAATAATTCTTTGTCACAGATTTTTTTACATTTTTGTGGCATGTTTTTATATATCTTAAGGTGACTGTAAAAATCTTGGGTTTAACACTTTATAGTCAACTATGTGATTTTACAGCAGAAAAAAATAAAATTGTAAAACAGCCTGATCTATTATTAGTTTTTTTCACATCCTTATCTATAATATTGCTCAGTGGTCTTCCTCATAATACAAATCATTGATCAAAATAGTTATTTCTGTCCTAACAGTCTCAAAAAAAATTGTTCCCGGACTTGTTTACAGAAGTATTCATCAGTTCCACGTCCCCTGTAGACCAAACCAGGAAAACAGAATCTCAGGAAAGAAAATTTATTAAAACTCTGGAGAGTTGCTGCTGGCTTTTAGGTCAAGTTCTCTAGGAATTACTATTTACTACTTTGCAGATTTAGGCAGCAAATTTATCTGTTAGAAAGTTTAGAATATATGAATGCTATCTATATCCTTTGAAGAGAAAAGCAGGTTTTTAAAGGAACATAAAATAATCTCTGTGCTGTAATACAAAATTTAATATTTCAGTATTGAAATGATTTTTTTTCTAATTTTAAAATTAGACAATTCACTCTACAGCAAAAATTTTAAAATCTATGAGACTGTTTTATTTGAATGAGATTGAACATGAACAAAGATACTCTACATTCACTTGAGTACCTATCTGGGCATGATTCTGTTTTCTCTCACACTGGAAAAAATGCAAAGAACAATTACAGTCAGATAGTCTTTAAATTTCAAGTGAGAAAAGTGATAGCTGTGCTTATTTCAACATGTATTCGTTAGATGTACACAGTGAAGATGGCAGCACAAATAAAAAGGCTTGTCACAGCCTTTTATAAGATAATCATAAAGGTACGGGAAAGAAAAAAATTATTGTTTCTTCACCTAAAATTCACTTTAAAATTGCAGGGGAAGTGGCTGGACAACCTACCAATCCCTAGCACTCCTAAGGTGTATCTATGATGTTTGCATCTATTCTGCAGTGCCCTCTTGCGTGTATTTTCTGAACAACACAAACTTAAGTTTTTAAAATTGCGATCCCTGAACGTCTGAGTATGTAAGTCTGATACTTTTGTAAACATTTTCCACTAAAGAGTTTTCTGAAGACACAGAAGGCACAAAACTCAAAAGCAGATACGCTCTAAAATCCAAATGCCAAATGTGGACTGGCTGGTGCTATTTAGTAACCAAAACAAACTACTGATATGTGGTAATCACATCCTAATATGAAACTCCGATCTCCAGGCTTATTTATTCTCCTTTGTAAATGAAACGTTAGACTGAGCGAACCTTTTTAACATGTTTTTTAATCTGATACTTAAACATTCATGAGAACACTAAATTATTAACACGTTTTTCTCATTTTGCCATCATACACCAGTGTAGATAAAGGCGCAACATCTTTGGGTTTAAGAACCAGCTTATGTAAACATTTATAAATATGTTCTAGCATATAGTATGACATAAAATTTTGTTTAAAAGTCTATTTAATTATAATAAGGAAAAGAGAAATTGCTGAAAAGAAGTAAAATGTTAGGGAACGCACTGGGGCATTTCCAAGTAATTAAAGCCATTATTTATATTTGAGAAGCAAATCATTTGGAAATAACAGTAGTGTAATAAAATGTTTTACACATTTACTATTTTACATTTGAAGTTTTGAAAAAAAATGTGGCACATTTATGCCTATTTCTGCAACAACAGGCACTTACCTAGCTCAGTTACCTTATTCTCTTATGCCAGAGGTCAAAACAGGGCACAGCATGCAGTCGTACATACTTTTGTCCATTGAAAGAACACTCTAGGCACCCATAGACTGTCTCCCTTTTAGAACTTCCCATTCCACAAAGAATGCAGGGACCTTTAGGGATGTTGTTATTAAGTAAATTAATTCGGATATGCGTTCCTTCTCTGAGGTAGCTTGTAGAGAGATCAGTCATACTCGCAGCTTTTTCATAATAATCTGTAAAAAGGTCCTCCAAGTAAGTATCAGAGTGAGCAATGGTATCCACTGCTCTCTTATCTGAAAATGAAAACACAAACATAGAAACTGTTTGTCTTTATTAATTATTTACCAAACAATCTCATAACCTACTGGTAGATTTACAATCTGATTTATGAAAACATTATAAACTTTACACATTGAAGGTTACTTTCCATCAAAATCCTTGTGAAAATTTTCTTTTAACTTCACAAAAGTTAACTTCACTCTGAATTTTTGTATTACCTGTACAACCCTATTATCATTTTTAAAAGATAGGTATGATAGACAAGCTCTCAAAAAAATTGATGCTAAATTACAGCTGAGTACTTTCCTATTTTAATTTCTTTTTATTTTTTTCATTTTAAATTTTGTTTTTCCCAAATTACAGATTATGCTTATTTTGAGTACTTCAATGCTAATGCTTTATGCTTATTTTGAGTACTTTAGTTTGGAAATTTGGAAGTGTCCACATTCACCGTTTAATGGGGGTTTCTGAGCATGTAAAAACCATAGGAAAAAATCACTTCTCAACTACTTAATTTCCTCCTCTCTCTTCAAATACGAACTAGTTTAAATTAGGCAACAAAATTCGAGGAAGCTACTGCTAAGTGAAATGTGTTAAACCCTCGAAAGATCTTTCCCTTGGGGTAGATTGGAGCAGCACAGAAGGTTTTGACTATAAAGCCCCTGGGTTAAGAACTGGACAAATAGGAGCAAAGGCACTTAAACAGAGCATTCTTTTTAGGATTTATGTTCACTCTCCAGTTTGCAGCTTTCCACAATATTTAGACCAAGACGTATTCAAAAACAGGCTCTTGTTCTATATTGGTGAATAAACTCTAAACTTGATTGCCACAGTGTCACACACAACCTGCATGAAGTATAGTCCCATACCAGTGATCAAGACTGAGTTTTACTAGAACATGGTGTTCATGTCTCCTGAAGTGAGAAAAGAAAATTATGCTATCTTGCCCATTTCCTGCCAGGTGAAGATACACCCCAAAAAGCGTGTTCTAATACTTCATTAATATCATTTAATATATAAATCATTTAATATATACTTAATATATAAACTTAATCATAAAGTCTTGAGTCTTTGAATTTTAATGAGCAAAAAAGCCAAACATTTATTATATGTCAGACAATCTCAATATAACTTTCAAGAACCTTACAACCATTTAGGAAATTAGCTTGATTCAACATTAACTAAATAGTGAATCTTGCACACAAAATTAAACAAAAATACAGACTTCATGCATTAATCAAGACATTCAGTTATAACTATTAAATGTCATACTTCGATGAAACAGATTGCTCCTCAACATCCTTAATTTGGTGAGTGAAGATGACCCAGATTTCTCTTTTTCAAATCCTCCTTTTGAAATTGGAGTCACACAGAGTTCTGTAACAAGAAAAGTAAGTCTTTGGAAGGAATCTTTAGAAAATTTTACATGAAGTATAAAAATGCTAGTCGTATAACACAGCTTACCATAATATATTTTTCTATTTTATAATAGGTTTATAAAATTATAACATTTATAAAAAGCTTATATTTATGAATAGGAAGTTAGATACTGTGCATGCCAAAGGATACAGAGCTATTTGCAACTTCAAGACCATATAGTGTTGCATACATCTGAAGAAATAAAAACTATTTCCCAAATGATGTCTTACTGATTTTTCTATTAAAAACAGTGTTAATTATAGCATCAAGCAAGTTCTCTAAAAGTTGAGTGACTGCTACAGAGATCTCTGTATTAAAGTACATGTGAAGCTGGCTGTTAAAACTTTAGTAACATCGTGTAAATCAAAAGAGAGTTTTACATTTGATATGATTATGAAATTTAATTAAAAAAAGAATGTCTGCATTATTAAAATCATATTGCTAAAATTGAGTAATTAGTTACAGGCTAAGAAATACTGAAAAATAATGTGAATATATAAGGTCTATCCTTTCCACAGAAGAATAACTTACAGGAACTATGTAAAGTCATGCATTTATTTTGAGTAATTGAGGTTATTTGTTTGCAAATAACTTTAGATAACCAAATGCTGTAGCAATCTATCAGACTGAAGTTAAGGCCCTGACAGAAAACCTATTTGCTTGTTCTTATGAGCCAGGTCAGAAAGCGAGGAAATTATTTTTGTTCCATCCAACTGTGAGATTTATTTTTTAAGTTTATACTTACCTTTTAAAACTCTTTCCATGACAGACTGTTTTCCAATACATACATTGCTGATCTTTTCAAGTATTCTGTCCCTTATAAAGTCAGAATGCTTATGTTCATAAAATTAAGAAAAAAATATTGCATTTTATGGGATTGAGCTTTATGTACACCAAGATCAAGAAAATTGTTTTAAAACAAACTCAGGCTTCTATAAATAACAGCAGTAATTACAGTAATGCATGCCACTTACCAAAATTACCATCCAAATGAATAAAAAGTTCAAAAACACTAAATGCAATAGTTGTATGCGCAGGAAAAACAATGACTTTGTCCCGTCCTTTAGAATTTTGATCTTCAATAATGTGAAACTGTGATTTATAAAAGCATTAAAAGGAAAAAAAGTTTCAAATTGAAATAATAATAAATGGAAAACAAAACAATTGCAAATCAAATTTCACCATTAAAGAATTTCAGAGTAATAACTATGTAGTTAACAAAGTTTGCTATAGAGACAGTAATCTAACTTGCATCATGGTGATTGAGAATTATGTAAACGATTCATAAATACTAGAAATGGACAAACACACTGATAATGTGTGTATGCATAAGAGTATTTGCCAATTCCATGCCTTTACCTTCCCAGTGACCTCATTTCCGATAAACCTTAGCTCTCTGATCACTTGAATGAACCCCCACATTGTATCCCTTGCCTCCAACAACTCTGTCAGAGCCCCTGTATAGAAGGATACGTACCCAGTCCAAAGCCAACTAAAGACTAGGGGAACTTTTGAGAGCATATAAGACAGGGAACAAGATGCTGACCATTTAGTCATAACAAACCAAAGACAGAATGAGTTACAGAAGATGAAGGTAATAATGAAATATATGCTTACTGGAGGTTCACAGTAAAAAGGAAGTAATTTCCACAATTTTACTGAGATTTCACTCAAAGCAATGGTCTACCCATCCTTTCATGAATTTCCCATCCCACATCCAAAAGAGCAATACTAATAAAAAGCAAGTTTGAATTCAAATTACATCAGTGCAACATACTAATTTACTTTCTTTCAGACAATCTTTCAGAGATTACATGAGTAAAAAATGTGATTAAATAAAACCATAAACAGCTATGAAGACAAGCCAAAGAGCTTTTTTTGAATAAATAAATAAATAAATAAATAAAAATATAGGACTTCAAAAAAAAAATATTTACTCTCATTGTTTCTCCACGCATTCCAGTATGGACAGTTAATGAGCACTGCCTTGTAGTTCTAATACTTTCCATGACCACGCACAAAGTTTCCATCTTGCTTTTTCTTGATTGGTGGACTAGACAATGATCAAAATTTATTTTTCTGAAATCAAGAGGAAGGAGGAAATACAGAGATTAGTAGTAATTTACAAAGCAGTTAATATAATCAGTAACTTTAAATCAGTAAATCATCATAACTTCTGTCTCTTATCTATGAAACAGCTGACTGAGTGGATCTCAGGAACCTTAAGATTGATTTTTAGTGGCTGGAAACAAAAGTGCCTAAATATTCAAATAAAGTAAGCTAATAATGCATCAGTGTTAAAAGGGTAAGTGGACATCCTAGAAAATCATAAATCTATCCGCCTAACACTTTTCTAAAAATAGTTAAGGAGCTGTCAGCACAGACACTAATTAATATAGATTTTTAAAGAAGATATGTAATTCTTTTTAGCAAATAAGAATTTATGAAAACCAGATCTTTCTTAATACAGTTATGAGTCCAATTAATAAAAGCAATAACTTTAATGCTGTATTTCAGGATTCAATAAAGCATTTGGCCATAAAATATTTTAGTTAAAAAACTAAAACATAACCACAGAAGCTGGCATATACGAAATGGAAAAGAATCTGGCTAATTGAGAGGTGCCGTAAAGCAACTGTAAGCACGGAATGCTCATCAAACAAGTGCATTTTCTCTACAGGCATTGGCTTTTAATCTTACAATAGTGAATATTTTTATCAAGAAACAAGAAACCTTCACATACCTATTAATGATAATGTTTGGCTGTTACAAAGGAAAACTAGGTATAAAACAAGACAGGATTACAGATACCAAATGACTTGCACTGCTCTTTAAATAAGCAGAAAAAAACAGTATATATGTCTGAATATACCAAATGTAAAGCTACACATAATGAATAATTTACTGGATGCAGCACTGGAATTCACAGGGTCAACACTGTGGCCAGGCACTCATCTTTGAAAAGATAAAGAGAAGAATGTCACCTAAAAATAGATGCATTTTATACTTCTGAGTTTGGCATTTGTGCCAACACTACAGGAACACTGAGTTCAGTTTCATGTCCACAGTTCAAAAAAGGTGGTTTAAAAACTGTACTGCATCTAGAGAAGAACCACAGAACATTATGACAAAAAAAAAAATGAAGCAAGTACATCTGTTTTGCCTTTCAAAGGATTTGGAGGTTGAATAATAAGCTCAAAAAATCTCAAGTACCTATATTGGTAATAATTTGAGCAACATATGGTTCTCCAGTTGATCAGATGAAGGCAGAGAACTTATTCTATTTCTGAAAGCTGAAAATGGACAGCAAATTTGAAGCAAATTTTGAATTTTCAGTAGTGTAGAATAACATACATAACTCTTATTTTCTAGATATTAAGATATTTATTTCTAGATATTAATATCTTCCTAAAGGATGCACTGTAATTCAAGACTTAATCCAGAATAAATTTATAGCCTCTACTATGCAGAAGGTCATGTGCCTAATCACAGCAATTTAACCTAAGACTTTTTAGACCTAAAAGAAACTTTGAAAACTATTGTGACTGCTATTGACTGCCTAAAACTAATCAAAAACTAACTATTTTTGTGTTAATGGGATTTTATTCAGAGGTTCAATCTAACTGTGCAATTACGGAACCAGAACACAATATATGCAATGTAACCTTGTACTGAGTTCTTTAAGTAGTGTTGGTACTTCAACTTCATGTTTCGTCACTATGCCGAATGAAGCTTTAAAGGCAATAGAATCTGATCCAGCAATGTCAAAACCAACATCATTCATTATCTGATTTCCTCTTTTGCCGCTGAGTGAAACATCTGATTTGTCTTCATAGTTGAGCAACTGGTAGGATGAGACACCTGAATAAAAGAAGATAGACACTCGATTGGAGAGCTGAAATGCAGTATTTTTATATATCGTTCTATGTTTGAGGACAATGATTACCTTAAACTTTAAAACAATGGATTTAAAGAACAGAATAACTTTTACTGTTCTTAAAATGCTTAACCCTGAAATCTTATTCTTCTGATGTAAAATTCACATCATCATGGTGCACTTTGTTACCAGTGCTGGTAATACTAGTTTCAGAACCAGTTTAGAAAGACTTGCCATACTTTCCAGAGTTCATACCTAATATTTCCAGACACTATGTCAGTTTATTTTGAAGGGAAATAATAGACCAATTCTGACATATTTGAAATTTTGCATGTGTTTATTGTAAAACAAAAAGTTTGCCTTGACGCATTTTTATAATACTTTCATCTTTCAAAACTTTTCTGTTATGCTAAAAGAAAAAGGAAAAAAAGGAACCTAACAGTTGCCAACTTAATATGAATGAACAGATAACATACAGGCATTAGACATCTTAATATATTTGATAATCTGGGTTTTATGTCATCCTTTTTGTTTCTTTGAAGATTTTTTGATAAAATGACATTATAAAATCACCTAGTACAAATACTATTTATTTTTTAAAACAAGAAGTTTTTCATAAGGCTGAAAAGAATGCTTGTATTTATTACAAAAATGAAAATTAAATTACAAAGTTACAAAGTTCTTTCCCTTTAAAAAAGCACGGTGCATTCTAATCATGACATCTAAGCTTTTCAGAAAAGACTGTTAAGCAAACTTTTAAATGAGATTCTGCAATGTTTTACTCAGACAAGTAGGCTAATGATCTTGTTTTACTCTAGCAGAATTAGTAGGATTCTCATATTTTTCATGTGGCATTTGTCCTGCTGTCACCTGTATGTGCAGTCTTCCTGTACACACACTGACTTGTTTTAGTAGAATTTTTAATTATTTTTTAATGAGCTATTTTTTTTAATTTTGGAAAATAAAGCAATGAAAAGGTTTCAGAAAGTTTCAGAAAGTATAACGCATAGATACTAATTACATGGACGTTTCAAAGAAAAACAGAGGAAATACAGGCAGGATAGTTCAATTCTGTAGCTCCTAATTCTGATGGAAACTCCTCAAAGCTCCTGGTATTACACAGCAAACATAATTTAAACACAAATAAGCCTTGGTATATATGAGAAAGGTTAAAATCATGGGAAAACCTTTCAAAATCCCATTACTGCAGCCGGAGAGCTGTTGTCAAATGCCTGTGTAGAGCCCAATTCAGTAAGATAACACAAGGAAATACAAGCATGAACTAGCTGCAGGACTGAGACCATTGGCTCAGTTGTGTCATCAATATTCAAAAGTGAATATACAGAGCAAGGTGAACATTAAACCTCAACAATCAACATACATTGAAATATTTATCAGGAATCTGATGTAAATTTTTGAAAAAAAATAAGGTTTAACTGAAGTTGTTAGGTATTAGTACAGGAAATTTAGAGATTTGTTAATATAATTGAGATATTGATATATTTTTTTCCAGAAAGTCAAAAAGTTTCCAGAAAGTTTTGTATTTTAATCAACATTTGACTTGTACTTTTTTCCTAAATATTTATTGCATGAATGAGATATTAACTTTGTAACAAATGTGCTAAAGAACCATCATATTACCTGTACAAGGTTCAGCTGTAACTACTGTTCTGTATTTACTGAAAAATATACATTTTTCAGCTTAAAAAAAAAGATAGAAAACTTACCTGCAGAAATTTCTTTCTCCCCTTGAAGAATGTCTTTTAATGTGAATGGCGTTGAAGCAAATTTTGACTTATTTGAAAGAAAACATTTTCTTTTCTTAATTACAAGACTCAGAGGTTGGTATCTATCAGCTTCACTGAGACTGGGCACAGGAACTAGTCTTCCTCCATCACCAACCTGTTTAACAAAGTTTTTGGTTGCAGCAGCAAACATATTATGGCATTAGTAATAATAATAATAAAAAGCTCTTTACCAAGTGTAACTTCCACACCTAAAACCCATGTTCAAATTGTTTGCAATATTCTTTCAAAAAAGTTAATAAAATAAATTAAGAAAAAAAAGCTGTCAAACTTTTTTTTATAGAACAAGTTATTTTTTCACTTGGAAATAACCAACGGCGCCTTCGCTATGCAGCGTCTAGAGTCTATTGCTCAAGACCTCACTCAAAGCCCTTTGGTTCAGCTCTCTAATTCTAGGCAATGAATAATGAATTAACAGTGTAAAGCGATATGGAAAATGTTGCCCTTTCCTCAGCAGTTTAATGCTTCTACTTGAAAACCAAAATTATAATCTTAGAAACTTTTAGAAGACTGTAAATTCTGCTGTCTTCGGTTTCTTGTTAGCATGTTAATTACTGTTTTTTGTGTCCTCAGTGCAGCAGGATTCCAGGGTGTTTCCCCAGCAGCAAAGCGGTCCAGGAGACCTCCTCAGTTTCACATTCATGAAAGCTGGTAGCTCTGCTCAGGGGTATCTCCTTTCAGCAGCAGTTGCATAACACACCTGCAGAATAGCTCAGACTGTGTGTAAATAGTGTCTGCCTCGGAAACACATGGACCAGAGCAGAAGACTCGTGACAGCCGGGGTCAAGGTGGAAAATAGGGATGGGTGGTTGCAATATTTTCATGTTTGCTCAGGTGTAACCCCAGTGTCCTTGGTCCAAGGGATTCAGCCACCTGTGATTCAGGGCCTACTTTTGACACAGACTAGTTACACAGAATTGGCTCAGATTTTAAGGAATTTGTTCTTCCGGAAGTAAAAAGGCAAAAAGATGAATGTGATGCTTAAGCTATTTATGATACCTTTTTCACAAGACGAAACAAAAGGCTGCTATAGTTTCCTGCTTGCTCTAGAGGGTGCTGGCAAATCTAAGCTGGCTACAGGCTTTGAACAAGAATCCTATGAAACATTACAACTCAGCTGACTGTTATGCATATGGCACTTCACTAAGCAAAATTATGCATATTTAGTTAAAGCACATTAACAGAACTTAAAAGTTACAAAGGGAAAGAAAAGCTAATTTTTTAAATTAGAATCGGTCATTCTGTCTTGATTTAGATTTGTCCTGTTTATTGCTTATAATAATTATATGGGAAGACATATAACGCCCATTTCTAATGGGCATTAAGCTTACTGTTTATCCAGTATCCAAGGAATCAGGCAGAGGCAAGAAGTCTCAGTTTTAACTGACTGGATAAACTGAGCTGACTTGGAAGGGCTACATCCACCTAATCACTACCAAATTGCGCTGGTTAAATTGTTTGCTATATTCTCTTATCTACAGAAAGAGGCTTTTATTTGTCTGATCTCCTGACGTAATTTTGAGTTATATTTATGTACTTTTGCAAAAGAATAGGTGCAAGAATTTAACATTTTAAAAAACTAGCAAAATAAAATGCCATTGAAAAATTACTTGCAAAATTCCATCATTTCCCAGCAGGTGGCATGAATATTTCCTTAGGAAGCAGGGGTCTGAGCAACACAGATCTTGCTTTATTTCAGAAGGTAACAAAAATAACAGGAATTATGGGACCATATATCACAGAATCCCAGAATGGTTGAGGCTGGAAGGGACCTCTAGAGGTCATCTAGTCCAACCCCCCTGCACACGCAGGGTCACCTAGAGCACGTGGCACAGGACTGCGTCCAAGCAGGTTTGGAAGATCTCCAGAGAAGGAGACTCCACAACCTCTCTGGGCAGCCTGTTCCAGTGCTAAGGAATGGGCCTTGTTACGTATGTGCAGTTTTATGTTAAATTCCGATTTGTGAATAAATCCAAAAGCTACCTTCATTCAGAGATAATGAATCTTGGGTTTTGTTTAAAAATTAAGGAAGCTATGACATATTATCAAACACAAGTGTTTGAGCTACTGGATGGAGCAGGGGAAAAGAGCCATTGAATAAATTTTGTCCCATCACTTTACATAGGCATGCTGCTGTATAGTCTGATATTCTCTCTTGGAGGGACTCCGCCAGAATAGTTTTCTATGTCTTATAATTAAAAATAAGTTTCACATGACTATTGTCACTTTATTATAAGCAAAGGCATTAATGAAGCCATGGTTTAAAATAAAGAAAAATCTAGCTCCTTATTCAAGTTGAAAAATGAAAAAAATGAAAAAAAAAAATCAGGATGCACTTAGGGGAACTCATCAGAGAAAAAAACTACTCCTCATTTGAGGAAAAGTCCACTAAGCATTTGAAACATCATTTATATCCACTACTGGGAGACTGCAAAGAACAGCTAGGTTGTGATATAACACATGGTTATCAAATACGTATCGGACAGTACTTCTGTCATGGTGGACTCTTATCCGGTTACCTAACATAGTTTGCTATGGTACAGGCTCTCGTCTAACATTCACAATGATTGCTGCTCACAGCGTGCTACGTTGTTTAGAAACTAAGAGGGAAGAAACACCATTTAAAACAAGATGAAAGATCCTTAAAACAACATGAAAGCTTTCAGAAAAAAAGACTTGCATGTTGGATTTTTTACTATATAACTCAAGTGTGGTGAAACTTTAAAAATTAAATCATAAATTCTATTTTAATTATACAGTATACTGGAACAACTAAATCAGCTATGGTTAGATTTTTATTTTGTGCAGACTCATTGCATTAAGGTCTCATGCACATACACTATAATGAAGTATTTCCTATATAATGCCATTTTCTTCAGGTTTACAGCTCAAATAATCTTTATTGGAGCCTCCCTCTCTCTGTCACAGAATTGATGGTGATAATACATATTCATAGGCCAACCTGCAATGTACATTAAATGCAGGCCTCCTGCTAGGACGCTTTCTGTTACAACTCGACCGACGTTCAGCAATCAAAGCATTAAAAGCTGCACTTTAAGTATCACATGAATGAAAGGCCGCAAGATGTGGAGTTCAGCTTACTTCTCTAAGCCTTTTGGTGGCCTTTAGACTGGAAACAGCTGCTAACCTGATGAAAAGGGCACGTGCTGCACAGCTGGCTCCTTTCCAGCACTTCCCTGCCTTCCCACCACAGCAGCATTAACGACGAAAAGGAAACACAGAAGAGCTTAAAGAGCATGAATTCTGGTGATAGTTTTCAATGCTATTCCACAGACTTACCTTTCAGTTTTCAGAGTTTTGATCACAAAAAGGACAGAGACCACTTGGTCTGTGTTTCAAGTTCGTATCTTCTATTAAAATGATATTAAATGACTACATCTATTGCTGGTTGAAGTGTCTGAAATATCCCAGCTTCTGATTCTCTGCAATTGCCCTAATTTTGTATGCAGTATTTTGAAGGACAGATGGATGTGTTAGCTACAGACTATTTAGCAGTAAGAAATGTAGAAGTAGTATTCCATGGAAAGGCTTGCAAAGAGAGTTTGACTGTTCTTATCAACTATGAGGAGTTGATACATATTTCAGCCAAAAGAAGTGCTCTGTCACTTGCTGCATAAACCCTATTCGTACACAACAATGCTACTTTCACCTACTAACATTAGGTGAGTGAAAATAAATATCCTGAAAACAAGTATGTTTGCATGACCCACAAATGCTGTCTCACTGCTGGAGGATGCTACCCTAAATGGCTAAACCCCTTTTACTATAATCTAAGCAGGGTACTTGGACTGGGCTTACTTCTGGCCTTGTTGCTAGTTGTCCTGTAGTACTGTACAATTAACCTCAGTCTGACAAAACCTCTTGTATTTGACTGTGTTAATATATCACTTTCCTAAGTAGGAGACTGCAAGAACTGAGTCATAAAGTACTTTCAAATCTTTGGATAGAGAATATTTATAAGTAGACAGACTTAAGTAGGTGTTTCTAGGGCAATCAAGAATTCAGTATCCTCTTTCATAACTACACCTACTCTTGTTTAGGGTGTTCTTTTTCAAGCTGTAAGAACATTTCCTTAGCTAGTCCCCTAGATTTTTTTTTTTCTCTTTTTGCACATGTAGACATAGGAGATACTTGAGCAGTTTCTTGATAGTAAACATTTTAACAGACAAGTGACACAGACTACTTTTTACACTTTGTGACAAGACTTTTCTGAATAATGAATTCTGAATAATACTGGGTTGGCTGGTCAGCATTTAAGTTGAATCAGCTCCTGAACTGGAATTAAAGAATGGACATTTCCTGGCATTGTATCACTTCGGTTGGTCTGTCTGATAAATACCAGGCTCCCAAAAATAACCTAAAAAGGAACTTAAAAGATATGTCCATACCTCTAAGTTTTAGCAGTTTAAAAGAATATAACTTGAATGTCCCTACCAGTACTTATGGTCCAAAAACTTCTAATTTTTGCAAATGTTTTCTCAACTGACTAGTTTTCTCAACCAACTTGTCAGAAAACCTGCTCAAGAAAACTAGGGAAGTACTTACATTTGAGTAGTCTCATTCATTTGTTGAAGATGGGTGAAATATATCCAGACACTCAACAATACAAAATGCTTATGGATATTTGATTTTTACTGTGGTACTTCTCCACATGAAGAGAGAAGTCAGAGTTTGGCTATATATGCAATCTTAATCAAAACTGAAGTCACTATTCGCACCTGATTCATGTCTATAACATGTTTCTCTGCACAGTTTGAGACTTTGGAAGTCTCTCAATAAAAAGCATAAACCAAAACATTTCATGGGACACAGGACTTAGCTTGTCTCTTACTACCCAGTTTACTAGTTGCATCTTCAACATCACTTTCAGAATTGAAAATACAAGACGCTTTTGCAGGACAACATTTTTTAGATATTTACTGGTTTGAGTTAAAAAAAAAAAAAGACTCAGTTCAGAAAAAAATCTCATAGTATCTCTTCATCTTTATTTAGTAATGATTATCTAATAGAAAAAAACATATTCCATATTTAAATTCACAAACTGCCAAAATCACACAGTTATGGTGCTCTTTAACATTTAGAATATACTAAATATTTAATAAGCTAATAAGGAGTCCAAGAACCATGTGTCGTTATATGTTGGATAGGCAAAAATCCTGTGTATCATCACACCAGAACAGATTTTTGTACCAGCAGTGGAACTTGAAACAGCTTTCTGCGAGCAACTGTTTTAGCTGAGTCAGAACCAAATCTTGTCAACAGCTTCCTACGCTGTCTCACCGCGCCACAGTGTCTACATGTTTGTGGTTAAGAAGTATCATCTGTCTCTTCGTTAGATTAAATTTTAATATTTTTTAATGCTAAAATAGATATCAAAAGAGGGTATATTGCTGCCTCACAGGCCTCTCTTATCTGTTCCCGAAGGTGTTTGTGGGTTGTTTTTTTCCCTCTAACCAATTAAGTAGTGGCAAGTAATTGTTCAGAATTATGCACAGTAATTTTGCTGAATAAACTTGCCCTTGAGAAAAGGTAGATTTCTCCTGCCAACCATTCAGAGGCAAAATATGGATCCCAATACCTAAATGCAAGACCAGACTCAAATTCCACTAGAGACGTTTAGCTGAGAGCAAGTTCTCTGCACACAACCTAGCACTGAGCAGCTCAGATGTGTACTCTGCAGCATAAAAAAAAACCCACATTGCCATTCATGAGAAAAGCATTTTCCAATCATTTGCTCTTGCTTTCATGCAGATTGCATTCCAGACTGTTTGAACACTTGTTCTTTATCACGCCAAGAAAAATCACCCCCCCTCTAAATTCTCCTTCAAAACATGCTACTTGTTTCTATGCTTTAATTTTAAATAACAAATCTTATGAGAATATAATGGAAAAATTCGATATGCTCTTGCTTTTCTTAGAAGATGCGAAAAGGGATAGAGGGCTGGTATTTTTTTTTCTTCACTTTCATGCATCTCATTTTCTCCAAGCTTATTACAGACCATCAGGAGCCCATTTTCCTTAAATCTCCTCACAAAACTTAAGAAATGTTCTGCAAGGTCCCTTTAATCATAAGCAGCAAGATGAAGGGAAAAAAGCAAAAGGCTCTTACCAGCTGTAGTATGAAGATAAAACTGAGAATTGCCAAAAAGAAAATTATCTTCTCGGAGACAGCACTAGGGAGCTCCTGCCAGATTTAAAGGAACTGCACAGACTCATGTGGGAAAATTTTACAAAAATACTCCTGCAAGGAAAAAGGTTAGAAAGGGAGAGGATGGTGATTCTAGAAGCAGCTGTTCTAGTGTTTTTGCTGTTACTATCACCCACCTACATAAAATCAATCTGCACAATGACATTCTAAATTACGAGATCGATGGTCAATTCATTTAGCGTATAAACAGTTCCTTCAGGAATCATATTTGGAAGTGATTGTGAAGGTTCTTATAGCAATAAATCAGAAGACAGATGACAGCAGTTTAAACAGTGTACATTGAGATTTATTAGAACAAGCACTAATAGCAGCAGTGTACAGAGTGATGGAGACAATGTACTGTATGCACTGAACAATAATAATTATACAATTGCACTTCTTTAGAGATCTATTAGAAAATGCTTTTCAGTAAACAGTTTCCCAAATCTAGCATTGTTTGGATTTGCCTCTGAGGAAAAAAATACAAAAAATATGCTTTTTGTTTTTTGGTAAGGCATTAGCAACATTCATTGGCAGGCTAAACAAGTCATTTGTACATGCATTATCCAATTACATTGCAACAGGTAAAAGAGCATCATGTTTCCCCCAAAAAATAGAATTGTGTGTTTTTTGACACAATATCCAGGTAAATCTGGCTCAGCCTGAAGGAAACAGGTGGCATCTTTTGCTACGTTTTAGAGCACAACATAAACTACAATATAGCCAAGTTCACCTTCATTTCCTAACAGAAGCTGTAGGGCCTCCCTCAGTTGGAGTTGGCATTAAGGGCACTGCATACACCACATACTTCACTGGAATAAACTCTTAATTAAGCTAATTTCTCTTGTTTATTATTCCTCCCACTACTGCCTCCTCAAATCATGTGGCCAACAGATGCTCCTGTTGCCAAAGGACCAAAATCAACATCCGCTAGGGTAGGAGTTTGTTATTTATTGCATTGGAGGTAGTCGGCATGAGGCCTCCTCTGCCTTCAGCCTTACTACAACAAGATGGTCAAAACCAGCGCCCTAGTGCGAGGACACCGAGTGCCCGTGCTGCAGCTGCGCAGCGTGGCAGCTCACACCGCCTCCTCACTGCTCCTTCCTGGCTAGCAAACAGGCTCCATCTCTGATGCAGCCCAAGAATTTGATATACCCAAAAAAAAGCAATTCTGTATGTGATAAAGTCTAAAGGGAGAGAAGGGAGGCACTTTCTCACATTGCTGTTTTTTTGTGGGCTGAGATCAGGAGCAAGCTCTTAGTTGGCCACCCCCTCAGAGCAAATTGGAAGGACAAGGCAGAGTGTCTCCTGCCTTCTTTGGCACAGCACTCCTCACTCCAGGCTAGCACCATCCTGCAGGAAAGGTGAGGAAAACAGGGAGAGGAATTGTCAATGAAATTAGTTACACTTGCCAGAGTTAAGATATGGCCTCACCAATTCACTCCGTGATGTCATCTCCCGTTTTCTTGCACATGCCACACCTAATTCAACTTTACAGAGAAGTAAAGTTAAGCTACTATTAAATACTACAAGAACAAGGTCCCAAAACGCAAGGGAGTCAAAGGGAAATCAAATGTGTTAGTTCTGCCCAGCAAGCAGTCTAACCCGCTCTACTTCACACTTTTAACTTCCATGAGGCAGTGCACTTTCAAAATGAAGCTAAAGTATCACTAGTTGAATGCCTAGGCCTGACTGGTCATCAGGTCTAAAGCTGAAATACAGTTTTGGCAAGTAGATCACTCACATGGAAGCTCACTGAGTTCAGTGGCGACCCAACAGGAGCTCAGCCTCATTCATACAGATGCTCGTTTGTTTAAGTATGTAAAGATTAAAAACGAAGTATTGTAAAGCCTGACATAACCATTGTTTTGACTTCTTAGGAATGTCAGTGTTGAGCCTTTTTATTTGAACATTAATATCTGCATCTTTTCAACTAAAATCAGCGAGACTGTTTGCAATGTGTATGTTTAAGCACATACTGATGCCTGTGCAAGACCAGTGTACAGACAGAGGAAGAAAAATCTTGACGTGTGCATTGCTGTTAACTCTTGCATTTGAAATTAAAGTCTATTTTTTTATATTTCTAATGTAAAATTTCTATATTGCAAATCTATCTATGCTATTTTTAACTGTGAATGATTAATAACGGTAAGCCATAGAGGTGCTTTTACAAACACGATTATAGTCAGTATTTGGAACTACAGAATTAACAACATGTAAAGAATCATCATTCTGAAAGGCCTCCCAGACTTGTCCAGCAATTTGCATGCATTTGCAGGCCCACAATCAAGATCTTTTCTTATTTTAAATTACTGAATATAGCATGAAAGATTACATTTACAGTTTTTAAAATTGCAATTCTTTGAATAGTTTATACAGTTTTCAAAACAAAGATTTGCAAATCAGCTGCATTTTCTATTGAGTTACTTAAAAATTATGGCACTTTTTTTTTTTTTTAAAGTATCCTTTTCTTCTTCATATCCTTATGAAAGCGCACAATGAAATTCTGTGCTCAAAGTGAAGTGCTGCAAGTGAGGGTTAAGTATTCAAAATTTTTTTTTGTTGCAACATTTGGATAATTAAGCAACAATACATAAACACTTTTCCTCAAGTAACAGTTTTCTATTGCTTTCAAACAATAGATTCTTGTCTGGTTCACCAAGGCTCACAGATCCTTTGCAGTTACAGTCTGTTATTCCCATCTATAATAATCACTGTCTACCCAGCATTTAAAAGAAGCACTGGCTCTACATGTCAGCCTTTCTTCTAAAAAGAAACCATATTAGCTATCTTTAAAATTCATCTTTAAAACTGTGAAGTGAGTTTCTGTATATATTTGTAGATGGTATAATAGCACAACCCATTGGAAAGATTCTGCGAACCTCATTTCACAAGGATGCTCTGCAGAAAGGTGTACAAGAAAGTGTACAGTTTGGGTTTCATTAAGCACAGGGATATGGGCAATCACCAGAGAAGGTTCTTTTTGCCATATATATTTTCACTCCCTGGCCTGCTAAAGGGCAAAATCAGGCAAGGCCATCTACAATTAAATGCCTTTGAAACTAATGAAGCCCAGTAAGGCAACATAAATTGACTACTTACCTAAACCTTAATTTTACATGGCATTCTAAAAGACTTGATCAGGGTACAAATATGGGAATTTACACTTGACATGTGTGCATGGGATCTGATCTCGCCAAAAAAGTGTGGCATTATTCCAAATATATGTGCAAACAGAGATAATACGGAATGTTATGCCATTGAAATGTTCAGAAAACATAATCCACCATAGTTATACAGTGGAAAGTAGACACGGCCTTTAAAAAGCAATCTTGATACTGTTTAAAAAACAAAAAGAAGATACCTTAATCTCCTAACACAGAACTATCATTATGATCTCTCCAGATGTCCCAATCGTTAAATTTTAAGATGCCTTTTTAAGCGCCAAAAACAGCATCCTCCTCAGACAATCTAGCAGTAACACTTAGAGAGCAAGCAATTTGTTCTGCATTTTAGTGAAGAAAAATATTTGTGACCTCAGATGCTAACAGCTTGATTTCTTTTTGGCTTTATAGTACATAACATTGATACAAATCAGTATACAAAGAAGCCAAGAACTCATCCAGAAAAGCCCACTGGTAACTCTTTTTAGTCCAAGGAAAAAAAAATAATAAATAATCAAAGGTCTGTCTTGTTCTGAGAGCTGGAGATTAAGCAAGATCTGAGCATTATTTGCTAAATAAGGGAACCATTCTTCATGTTTGCAGAGCTCTAAACATTATTTTAAGCTCAGATTTGGCATGCAATTATTTCTTAATGTTTAAAAATAATTTTCTTAATGTTTAAAAATAATTAGTTTAGAAAATAATTCCAAAGGAGCAAGAACAGTGCTTCGGTTAATTAGACTGAAAGCTTAAGTAAGCTAGAAGTTGCCATCTTTGAATTTATGTCTGTATACCAAAATACACATATCAGCATTTATTTCTCAGTTCAGTCAGGACTTGTTTGAGACTCAGATGAAACCATATTTTATTGCAGAATTACTATAGTGATCTGAATAGGCTATACTACATTTTCTACCACTAACAGATACCAGTAACATTTATTTCAAGACCTAGATGGGGCCAATTCCTAAACTCCTATTGAAATGATGGTTTTCATTGTCTTGGCTTCAAGATGGGTTACTGATGCAGTTTAAACATATTTATGCATAATTTATTACTAAAAATGCCATCTCAAGGCATTTTTATAACATATTAAACAAATACAAGGATAATGGCAGATCTCACCTGAATTTAATCAACAGAGTTTTTAAAAAAAGAAAAAAAAGAAAAAAAAGAAAAAGCAATATTCAGAATTCTCCTTTACCTGGCAAGAACTGAGGATTAAGCTAAGATTAGCCTGGTTAATATTAATTTCATATTCCTTGCCCAGAGAAATTTATCAAAGGAAGAGGGAGAACATCCAACGGAGGATTACAAGACAAGAAATCTATACTTATACTGCCGGTTCTGCCACTATCTGTACTCCAAGGACCTGACAAGGCAATCCAGGTTGCAGCAGTACGTGTGTAATGCTAAATTGCAATTCAGTTTGAAAGAGAGACATTGTGCATGTGGCTAAACTGACTGGCGCAAGGAACTAGTAGCTTAAGGAAAAGGAATAATTCTAGCTGAATACTTACCCCTGAAAGTGCTGCTCTTTTATACCACTTGCATCACTAGGATGCTCAGGGCATAAAAGATTACATTACCCACTCCTGCCTCTCTGAAGAAAAGTCCTCAGTTCTTTCCTTTATGCATCCCAAATGATTGGGGACAGCAAGATTAGAGGCTAATATAAGATATCCCAACACAATTATTCTCCTTCACTAATGCAAATCATTACAAGTAGCAATAAACATGGAAATAATTTTTAATGTTTCACAAAAGACAACATCTGGATCATTCCTCAGGTAGTATAAATTGGCAGTTTTATCATATGTCCAGAATATGCAAAACAGACTATATTACATGGTGGCGTTTATATATTCCAATTTTATAGTTCCCTTACCTATAAAATAAGCAATTTTCTTTGCTAACATTACCAACATACCTTTGACCAAACCCTGCCTACAGTCATTTTTATTTATAAAAAGAATAAAAACTTCCTTCCATATTCAAAATTCACTCTGAGCAAATGTCACTAATCCTCTGTTTTTCCATGCAGTCATTGATTAGTGGAAAGTAAAAGGGTATTAACATATCCAGCCTGAAACTGATGTAATGGCTGCTCTAACTGACATCCCAATTAACAGAGATTGGAAAACCCTCCTTTTTAACAACTTTGAAACTAGGTACAGCAGTTCTCAGTGTCGCAAAGTTCTCCACTGTAGTCTCTCCCTCCTTTTCCCTTTCTGAGGTTTGTCAAAGATGATATGGGAAGGAAATAAACATTTTAAAAACAAGACAGCTTGTAATACAACAGAAGTTCAGAAAGGAGAAGAAATGCAAATATGTTGAAACCACTTTTTAAACCTGCAAGACACCATATAAAAATTGTTTTAAGGAGTTTCTATAAAGACGTTTTTCAATTTAGACAATGCAATTTGCACCAAAGCTAATGAACATCAGAGCCATTTTACATTCTCTAGTTTAAAGAGTAAAGACTGTGTTAATTTTTGTATGTAGGCCCCTTACAGCGTATAATACAAAAAGAAAGCAAACTGCTTTAAATAAGCCGTTTCTTTGAGTTACTCAGATTTGTGAAATCATTGTGGATTCACTATTCTGAGAGAGCCCAGGGAGACAGACATTTCTATTAGCACCCACAGTGTAGATCCTTCTGCAAAAAGCAAAAGCGAAAACCTCAACCCTCTCTTCCCCACAACTCTCTTCATGACACTAACCTTCATCTTCTGAGTGATACAAGTATAACAGAAATAAGCAGGTATAGTAGTAAAGTAGAAAATTAAACTACTAAGATGCAGTTAGTTTTGCTAATGGTTCTTACACATTTTTGTCAATATTACTATTTTTCCTTAGCTAGGTCAAATTCTTCCTTAACACATCCAGTCATTTTAGTATATGAATACACATACCCTTTTTCTTTCAAGAGCCTTAACAATTTCAGATAGATTTAATTTAAACATTCTACTTTTGCTTTCATTATGCATCTCCAGTGTTAGTAATATCTAAAATAGAATTAATTCCTCAGATTACTATACATCACAGCCAATTGCACTTTCAACAGCTAATGTTGATCTCAACACTAGGCAGAACTCCAAAATTCTTTAAGATAAGGAGACAATATCAACCTTCCCTAAAGTAAAACATTTTTGATAGCAGAAAATAAATTTTGCAAAACTGAGAGACCACCAGTACGTTCAGCTTCCTCAAGCACTGCATAAGCACACAGCAAATTCCAGAGCATTTCTAAAAATTCAAGTCTGGTGAGATATCCTATGTTCAAGTCTGCTTTGCCACAAAATGAGAGAAATGAGAGAAAATACAAATTATCTGTAAGATGAAGAGAGTACTATGTTGGGAATTTACTTCTAAAGCCAAATGCAAACATGCTCATTACTTATATGTGTTTAAAATTAATGGCTAGATGATTTTTAATCACATCGAGACTATACGAAAATAAACTCATTCAGTTTGCATTTCTCAGTGAGATAACAAGTTCTAATATGCAGAAATATCTGCCATCTTGTTAACTGTGGTTAAAAATAGGAATAAAGGTATTTAAATCTCTATTAAAAACATTACATTTGATGATAATAGCTAGTATTATCCTATTATATCCTCAGTACCAGAACAGGGAACAAACTAAGGTATGTTTGTAAAATTAACTACCCGAGTCCCATGTTGGACGGGTGGGATGACTGTGCTGGCCCCAGGACTGGGAGCGAGGGAGCCTGGCGGTCGGATTCGGGCCCTGCATCACTCAGCATCACCAGCGACCTGCAGAGAGACACAGAACGCAGCCTCCAGCTTCGCAGATTATCTTAAATTAGGAGGATCAGGCAACAGGCCAAATGGCAGAGCTCTGACCAGGAGGATCTCCCTAAACCTGAGATCTGGGCCAGAAGACACTTAAATTCAGTAAAGAAAAGCGCACTCAACACCATGCAGGCGTTCTTTCAGAGCTGCTCGAAAAACACGGTTTGGATAGAAGCCCCCAAATCTGCCCTGTCTTAACCCATTTTCTTTAGAAAATATGTTCTCATATCCCCCAAAGGGTCAGGAGAAAAAAACAAGATTATGCATAGAATCCATAGATTTCTGTACTATAAGAAAATGCTTCATGGTATATTCTTTCACACATTTAGAATTGTGACCAAAAAAATCATTTTGTGATGCATTGATTTGTATATATTATAGCTATTAATTCACTAATTTAGCATTCAGCAATTGTAAAGAGTGTTTTCAACAGAAAGATTTATTATATCACAGATTTTTTAATTTCTATTCTAATGTTATTCTTCTTTCAATGAGTATCAGAAAAACAGCTGGAAAAATAATTCAGTCAGTGACAGTATCTTTAGGCTCACCAATTTTCAATCTGCACTGCAAAGAATGGCATTCACAAAACACTATCAGAACACTGTAAAACTCAATGCCTTATCTTTGTTTTAAATTAAGATCCAACTTTCAAAAAAAATGTGGACATGCAGATTCTGTCTCAAATATACTCTATCATGCCTATATAATACTTTTCAATGGTACAGTGAACCCGCACACAAGGACTGGAACATGAGGGATGCAAATGTTTAATAATGATATATTTAAGAAAAGTGAAAGAGTAATTAATTGCCATTTTGCACACAATGTGCAGATTTGATCCACAGTCTAATGCCATTAAAGCAAGTAGAGTGAAGTTAGCCCACTAAAACAAAATTTGTTCCAGATAAAATCTTGAATCTTTAAAAAAAAATCTAATTCTCTTTTCTAATTGAATCAAATTTGAATCATTTTCAGTGATTAATTATAAGAAAATGAAAATATATTATCTGGAACAAATCCTCTTAATCTGCATAAAGTCTTTATATCAAGTGTTCATAATCAATGTTTAGCATTCAAAATTCTCATAAATTCAGCACGATTTTAGAGGGGTAAAGGGGCTTTCATACTTTTCCTTATAACTGTGGGAAGAAAAGAGGAACTCATTCATAGCTAGTTGCTCTCCTATACAAGCAAGAGGGAGAACTAAATCCACACCAACTAATCACAGCAATCCTAGCTCTGTAAGGACCTGACTCTGCAAGGGCACACGCATGCAGGGAGCTGGGTGTACGTGGAACTCCCCTGAAAACAGCTCTCCTGGCAGCTCCTGGCAGGATCAGGCACCTCTCTGAATTTTTATTTAGTTTCAGTACTAGAACATCTCTTAAATAGAAAAATCTATGTGCACTACGCATGTTATGTATGTGAAAGACTGTATATATGCATGAAATTTAGTCTGTCGTCAGTACCTGAGTGTGTAATATATGCATAAATGGACAACTTAATCAAACCACATGAAATGCATTCTTTTCCTAATAAAATTACTTTTTCTTTCTTTTAGTAAAACTTGCCCTCCTATTGTTAAGTGCTTCAGAGACTATCAGACAGAAAGTGCCACACCTCCTCCCTTATAGATTAATTGAGGCATAACAACATACAAGAGACTTGGTTCTGAATCAAAAAATATAGAATCTATGAAAAAACAATAAAATATAATTTTGCATAAAAGCCATTTTGGCAACACAAGAAGAAGTTGTTAACTTCTTGTTCTTGTTGTTACAAAGCACTGGAGTCTCTGCCCTACTGTCACATATAAATTTAGATAAGAAAAGTGGATGAGGAGAAAATAAAGCCAGTAAAGTATATGGTCTGTATGGCAGAAAATATTAGTTATGTTCACAGTGCTAACCCAGCTTCTGGGGAGAAGCTGGAGACTTTCCTATGAAATGTTTCTGTGCTTTTAACACTGTTGCAAAGTTTCAGGGAATTCTAATTGCATAAACAGGAGGAAATGAGATATGCCATGAAGCTGCGTCAGATCAGTGTATAAATGATGATCACATCTCAGCCTCATTCACTTAGAATATGAACTTTGTGACACACAATTCAAATGCATTTATCCAAATTGTCTCAAATTTAGCCAGTTAGTAATGCCTTTTCAGTCTGATTATACAGTCAGCTTCCCAAAGCTAAAGCATGTACAGTAAATCTCCTTCCCTTGAAATAGTTAGATGCTTGTCTGTCTTTTGATTTTTATTTAATAAATGTTCTCCAACATTTATATCATAAAATACTACTGCTTTAAAAATCTGCCCTCCAAGCAAGCCTAAGCATACACATTTTTAAATGACTTACTGAACTTCTTCATATTTTAAGGCATGAACAATGGCATGTGAATGGAAACAGCTTCCAGAAAAGCACATCTTATGTCTTTTTGAGAAAGGTTAGTCCAAGCACATCACGCCAAAGGACTAACCTGAAGCCAGAAATGATGGTGTTGCAACCCAAGAGTTTTTAACAAAAACAGTTGAAACAAAATGGATTTTTTTCCGTTTTTTTTCTTCCCTTTTTTTTTTTTTCTTAATTTAAATTACATTACTCTTAACGTCTGTTTAAAGCACCGGTTGCAGTTCTGTGTTTACCACCTCTTCCAAGTGACTTTGGATAATTCTTCTGCTTCTTTTGTTCTCAGTTTCCCAAGAAACTTGAAAAGGTTTTTATTTGTTTCTTTTTCTTTCCTTTCTTTCTTTTCTTTTTCTTTCTTTTTTTTTTTTTTTTAAATGGCTGCTGCAAAATTAAAAAGATTCAGAAGTGGTCAGGGGCCTGGTCTAATGCACTTTCAAAAGTCCTTTATAAAGATGAATACAAATGCAAATGATAGGTTTTCCGTCGACCCACAAACCACACTTAGCTATAAGAAACATATTGTGCATAGTTATTTTTTTCTTCAGAGAGTGATATGTTTACTAGATCTACATTCTCAGTTTACCAGAGTATGGGAATTTCTACTTTACTAAAGCCAGGATCCTTTCGTAGTTCCCAGTAAGTATCATTGGTAACCCAGGCTTCTCTTTGATTAGCATCCATAACTTTCCTGCAGGAAAAATAAACAAGCAAGCAAAAAGCAAAACAATCATCATGCACACACACACACAGAAAAAAAAAAAAAAAAAAGAGAGAGAGAGAGAGAGACAGGGAGAGAGCACAAGTGCATGTGAGTGAGAAAGTTCAGTCCTTAAATCACTGCACTTTTACAGTATGAAATCAAATTCCTTGCCTCTGGTCTAAGCCCAAAACAAAATCTGATTTCGTACTTTAAGAAAACACAAGAACAGTCAGGGGGTTAAAAATAAAAACCAATCTCTGCTTTTGTCAAAAGTGAAAGATCTAGAGAGTAGCCAAGCTTTCAAACCTATTGTCTGTTCTGCGTAGGCAGGTCCTACAGGCACTGCCATTTTGGCCTTAACAGATCCTTGTTTTGTTTTCTCCTTGTTGAGATCTGCTTCGCAGAACACAAGCCTTTTAGCAGCTATACTGTTTGTCGTCTTTGCACTTGGCTCATCTTCCACCAAAAAACTCCATCAAGCACTTCAAATGTTTTCATTTTTCACTATTGCTTCCCCACACTAAACATCAGGCTACGAATTATCATCATATCTATGATGCAGGCATTACATATATATATAAGGTTGTGTAGTATTTTATATATATATATATATACACACCCACACACACACACACAAATATATGTATAAAAATGCCGTTTTCCAGGCCTTTATGCCTGAACAGAATATGTTGGTGGTAATTCATGTAATACCTGGTGCAAGTGCTCAGTAGAACACAGAGATTTATTACTGAAATGAATAGACTCACTTAAAAAATTTCGGTACATATTCAATGCTGTTTTCTTCCATGTATCGCCTCCGACTTCTCTGGAGCTCCTCTATTCTTTGCTTCTCTGTTGCTGCTGCTTCCACATTTCCTTCTTCCAGAAGTCTGTACGAATAACAGTATGTCCAATAGTGATCATGTAGCGTCTAGGACAACTGATTTTCTAGCACCAGTCACCACAAAAGACGAGCAAATGTCACCCATGCCTGCTGTTAATGTTGTACCTACTTTAAGATGTAGTCCAACCTTTCAAAATAAGAAATCACTTGCAACAATAACCAACCTTTGCCTCTCCAGCTGCATGTACCTGACCCAGCCTACAGCACACCCTTCCTTTAGATACTTCAGCACATCACCAATGGTGTTAGGAATGAGTATGAGAGAATTAAGGGTGCTTCCTTTCAGAGCATCTTTGTCATGAAGAATTCTCTCTGCTAAAATATTTCCTATTCTATATGTAGCTATACTACAGCAACAGAAGGCTTTTTACGCTCCTTTTCTTCAATTTGAAAACAAAAAACTCAGAAATTTGACTACAATACAGAATACCTACTCTTCCAGCAGCATCTTCTGATGCAAAGCTTAGTTCAGACTGTAGTGAAGACTTCCAAAAAAAATCAAACTCAGCAAAACCAAGCCTTAAAACCACCAAATATTAAAAGTATAAATGAACATTCTTGCCTTTGATCTGGCCTGAAGCGTGCGTCTGTTGTAGGAAGAAGATCTTTCAGTGCAGGATCTAACTCATTGAGCTCAATAGCAAACCTTGTGAAACCATAATAACGTTCATAATTGGTTGGCATGGAGCCTGTACGAATAGGTATGAGAAAGGAAAATGCTTTTTAAACTATTGCTCTAATTAAGCAACAAAGTCTCATATACTAAATTATAAAAGCAAAACACATTAATATATTTTATTCTTCTCATATACAATTAAAAGGCACTAAAAAGCTATCCTCTAGGTGAAACAACTTTCACTAAATATTGATTTCAACTACTTTTCCACCCAGGTTGTAATTACCTGCTAATACCTGCTAATAGCTTTAAAACTTTTATGGTTTTCCTTCCTTTGAAAACAAAAATTACTGTTTTCAAGATTTTTGAGTAAAATCTACTTTCCTTTTCTCAAAAAAGTGCACTTACAAAACATCTGTATAAAAGTTAACCTTAGCTGATCCTTAATGCTAATTTTGGAACACAAGCTCGCTCACAAACTGACTCAGCACTGTCCTGAACTTTTAACCCAAGTTTCAGTCCGAGCAGAGAGGGTGCAAAATGTCATCAGCAAAGGCAGTTCCTGGATAATCACTGTGCAGGAAGGCAAGATACTGCAGATAGATATCAACAGTAATGCAAACCTAAGGTCTCTAAGTTAGCAACAGAAACCTGTCTTCAGCTCCTGAAGTCATCCAAGGTGCAGCAAAGTGCATTCTGAAGACAAATCCATTAGGTTAATAAAGTATTAACAAATGCCATCAATTAGCACCTTTCTCTTGAATACTTCTGAGATACACCCTGTGAAAAGAAAGTCAGGCCTGGACATTCAAATATTTTCTTTTTTTTTTTTTTTTTTTTAAGGTGGTCCCAAGGCCCCAGTACTTTTAACCAGCAGTCAGATTGAGATGTTGAAGTCTATACTCTGTAGGAATATTTCCATTTATCATTATTATAAACTCAGGTAAATTCTTGTTTACTTTTCTAGCCAAGTACTTCCTGAATAGTCTTTTGTACATTTAAAACGATAGGCAGTACAGCTTTACATAGTTAACAGTTAGTTTAGCATTTATTACAAGCTTCTTACCAGGCCTCCATATACATTTGGCTGAAGGTGCAACCCCACAATAAAGGCCTTCGTGCCACTTTCCAAAAAGGCGATGTACCACCTTTCCTTCTTGATCCATCACAACACCCTGGACCTCATTTACATTTGAATTCCAGTAGTTTACCTGCAGATTTAACCAAGCAAAGAATTACTAGTTCATTCCTTCACATTACGTATTATATTATCCCCTGTGCCATATACACGTTGCACATATCTTCGCTTGTGTGACTGAAGATCCCAAATTTTGTATCAGAACTGCTCACCTGGAATCAAGAATATTATAAATCAAAATTTAAATGATCCAAGTATTAATTGCTTTAGCACATGAGAGAAACTCTGAGTTATTTGATATGTAGTTTTGATATGAATTTAAAGCCAACTAATTACATGCACATATAGGAACCATATTGTTCAAAGCCCACACAGCTCAGCAGTAAGAACATCACTTTGAAAGCTGCAGAACAAGAGCCAGATAAATCTTTTCTTCCTGTGTGAAAAAAGACTGACTAAATCTGCACATGGAAGGGAATTTTTGATGATTCTGCACAGTGAAGGCTTTCAGACAGTATTACTTGGTATTTGTTTTGTTTCTCTTCGCTATTGCACTTTCTCTTAGACACATCCGTTTCTTACACCTTCCCCTACTGAAACGGCTGCCCATTTTCAGAACATCCACCAGGCCACAGCTTTCAGCTATGCAACAATGCACCACTGCTAATATTGCAATGCCATCGGTATGCTTTGTTGCAAATGAATAAAATGTTATTTTTAGGTAAAATAATCAATATTAACAGAGCTATACAATGATCTTTTATATATATAACTTTATAGTTTTATATAATTATAGTTTTATATATGGTTATATATAGTTTTATATAGTGCTTGTCTGCATACTGAAATAATGAAGAAAAGCAGGATTATTTAACCTAAAATGATTACAAATAGGCCTATATTCTAATTAAGATTGAAATAATATGCACAGCTGTCCATACAACGACTTCAAAGAAGAAATTCTGGTATTCATTTTTAACCTAAAAACAAAAAAAAATCACAAAGCTATCAGAAATATAACATATGATAGCAAATAGACTGGTTCAATGAAATAGACACGCTTCTTATGAGAGCACTCTCAACTGACGATTTTCATAGGGTTTGGTTGTTTATCAAAAACAGAGTTAATAAGACAAAAATGGGAATATGAACTTCAGGAATACTGAAGGAACAACTAAAGTAAAATTACGCAGTTTTTAGTAAGTATTAGAGTAGATAAGTTACCTTGACAAATGTGAGTTTACAAATACAAACACTGCTTTTTGTGTTTCTGATAGTTATTTCTCCGTAATGTTCTATCCACCTCCTTCCACTAAGGATATTATGTATGCAGGTAGTGACTTTGTTCCAGACATAGTAATCTCCATACCTAAGAACAGATCAGCAAGTAATTGGCGATTTAAACTAATCATCATTAACAAAAAAGTAAGACATAGCTCCTTTAGCATACATACAAGACCATATTCCTCAAAAGTTTTGGAACAAAAACATGTTTAATTAAAAGCATAGCTTCTGTGTGCATCACTAATGCTCTATGGAAGAGAGCTAAGGAATGCTGTGACTATGAGTCTAAGAAGCAACACTGAGAAGCATGGAAGCCCTGTGTTGAATATTCTTCGTCCAAAGGGCATCAACTGCTTTGGCCACAATTTCAGTCGGACTGGACAGAGACCTGAAGACCTATGTGTCTTAAAATCACAGGCTGGATTTAGGTTACAGATAGATAATCCAAGTAGAAAAAAATACATATGGAAAGGACAGAACAAAAGGGGGATAGGAAGCCGGAGCTCACTGGGACACCATCCTTTTCTCTAACAATGACCAGAGTCAGAGCATCACTACTGTCAAGCAAGGTAACCATACTGTGATATGAGCTGTGGATCTGCAGAGCTGTGGAGCAAACACAGAGAGAGAAAGCAAGCTGCTCGTGAGTGCACCTCCCTCAGTTTTATAAGATGCATGAAGAGGTTAGGTCCTGGAGTATGCTGTATGTTAAGTTTCCAGATACTCCATACATTTTCCTCCAAGAACCCAAACAGATCCTCTCGTTTCCAGCAATGCCTGGGTAACCCCGGCTGCAAGGTCAGCAGAGAGTCAAGCCAGGCACTAAGAGTCTCACCAGTGCTCTTTATGTGACGATTGTCTACACATCACCCGATTCATTAACAAGGTAAGGCTACAGATGAAAAACTAAACAAAAAAGACAGTAGCTTACTTTGGGAGAGTTGCATTCAATGTTCCAACTGGCAGAATTTCCATTGATTTTCCCCAGAATTTATTTTTCCATCTGATATCTGAATACATTAGTGGAAAAAATTACAAAATTGAAAAGACCAGAATCTCTCACTTGCAATGAACTTCAGCATACCAGACGATCTAGGATAGACCATGCAGCTTAGAACAGGACAATATAAGCATGCCATGAAAACAAAAACATATATAATGGAAATTGGCATTAGGTCAGAAAAAGTAAATAATATGTAATAGCCTGTTATATTAAATAAATATTTCTCAATTTTCTTACAGAAGTTGCCCCATGCTACATTATTGTCCAATCTTGCATGAAAACATTCAATATAATTTAAATACATATGCCAGTACAGTCAAAGCAAGAAACAACTTCTAGCTGAACTGTACAATAAAAAAAAAAAAAAACCAAACTGCTTCTCACTCATTAGAATGAAGATATAGAGTGAAATAATTGAACACAGCAGCTTGCAATATGCAGCTACAGTACCAAATACAAAAAAAAATGTGCAAGTTTCAAATGCAAAACTAAATCTGTAAGAAGAGACAAGACTTTTTACTTGCTAATTAAATAGTTTTTGTAGTTTTGAATTAAAAAGGTATACCTTGCCAAAATACAAAGTTCTTTGATTCACAGTGACAGGCAGAAATGGGAGGATGGTGGCTAACCTAGAAAAAAGTTGGGGAGAGTTAAGAGCAATTAGTTTTCATTTCTAAGACATTGCCACTGTTAATGCAAGTTAAAAATAGCCCATGTAATTTATTAGTCTATTTTACTGGGAAAACTAATGTAACTTAAGCTTCTTTTTTTTTTACACTATGTACTTGAAATGACTTTACTACTGAAATGATTGCTATAAAACATAGTCTTCTAATATTTAATGAGATTCACTCCAGGTAACAGCTTGCTCTATTATCGAGAAAAGAGCATTTTAACTACAAAAGAAAATTAAGGCTATTCTATTGAACCAAAGGAACCAAAATCTAAACTGATGTGTCTGTCTAGAAACACGCTTTACCTGCTCTGAGAAAAATCGAAATCCTTTGTCTTCTCTAATACATTCATAAGTTTCACCAAGCACTGGGTTAAAAGGCTTGCTTCCTGCTCTGAAGTATGTAGAGGCATACCCTGATGCTGCAAAAGCAGCTATGAGAACCTGTAAAAACAGAGATGAGAATGTAATATGAAGCTGGAGATTCTGGCATACATGCAAGAATATTGTACTCTGTCCAAAATTCACAGTGAAATTTTCAGTTATGAAGCATGCCTCAGAGTAAAGCCATATATCCCTAAAACTAAAAGCAGTACAAACTGTATTTCTTCTGTTGATGTCATTTGTTCTTCACGGCTTCTGTCAATCTCTTCTAATATTTTTCTAAAATAAGAGTCTTAGAAGATAAGGCTGTTTTGATCAGGATTTTCATAAATGACCTAATACAAAGAAGTCTTTTATCTCTAATGACAATCACTGCTCCTTGCAAAAAACTACTATATGACAATTTTTAGTGACAAGATTACATACTATTTTCCTCTGAGATCTCCATTTTATTCAGTGTTGAACACACAGAGCTTTCACTTAGCACATTCTTCACGCAAAGCTGCATCAGGATCATCTGTGTGTGCGGTCCATCAGGCACCTTTTATACAAAGCCCAGATTTAGCAATCTCTGAACCAGGGCCAGGTGGGAGTAATAAAATGAGTGATATGCCACTTTTCAGATTGCAGCTCCAGCTAGAAGAGGTCAGAACAATCAGAAGCAGTGGAAAAAAAAAAGAAGCACCACTACTCATGGATACTTATTTCAGATGATAATAAAGTCCTGATTTTTCAGGGAACAGAGCAGAAGTGAGTAAAATATGCAAAGCACAGCTACCACTGATGTTTTGGGGACCCAGCATGTCTATCAATTAGTCCCTTATGCTTCAGTTTAGGCATACAGTCTTTGCTTTTAAACTGTCCATTAAAAGTTTGCCTTGTATCATCTGCCTCGTGTTTTGGGGTTGGCTTGTTTGTTTGTTTTGGTTTTTGTTTTGTTTTTTAATGAGATCTCTGTAGCAGACACAGGGTGAGAATCCAGATTTTTAAGGATGTTCTTAGTTGCACCATGGCTTTTCCTTGCCTACCTATTCAGTCCTAGACAGCATTTGTCTTCACATCAACGATTGCCATTCTTGCTTTGAGGTAAAGACTTTGCTCAGATCAAACCTAAAAACTGAAACTGTTCACAGCCCTTATCCAACCCAGCAGGAAGAGTGTTGCTTGTGAACAGGAGTGAGAGATGATCCCTGCACAGACCTCCATGCAACAGCTCCTCTTTAATATAAACGTAAGAAGCACTATGCTTCACTTATTACCATGCGTTCATAGGGATCATCGGTTTCAGCAGCCTTGTCCAAGAGTTCACTGTATTCCAGCTCTTCACAGAGATGTTGCAAAGTATTCAGAGGTTCATTTAGCTCCACTGGCATGGACACTTTGGAAAGATCTTTGCCAATGTTATTTCTCAAAATATTCCATAGATTGATGTTACTAGTGTCAGGACTGGGAGCTGGGAGACACGTTCGTCGCCCGTTCCTGAATGCACCTCCTGTCAGCTCACCATTAAGAACTGGGAAGGGAAAAAATATTATTGTAAAAAGGCACCAAAAAGAGGGAAAGGGAGAAGGAAACAGACTTATTCATGGAACCAAACCCACTACCAGAACAAGCAACCCAATTTCACTGATTTTAGCTTAGTTGCTTTGTGTAGACATGCAGTAAATCTGGTACATGAACAAAAGCAAAATAATTTCCCAAAGTTTAAAACATAGTAGTATACTTTGCCGAGAAATGTTGTCTGCAACACTGGTGTTGTCCTCAGATATATTATCACTCACATCACTGATGTAAGATTCATCATCGGAAGCCTAAAGCATAAAAAAGAAACATTAATAATTCAAATACACACAAAACGCCCTAACAAAAGTAATGACAATAAATATGCAAAGAAGTAATTTCTAGCCTATTACAGCTTTTAACTAAATCAACTGGATGTTTCAATCAGCCCATACTGCCAACGCATTAACAGCATCAAGAGGAATGCTATGCTGTCTGTCTGTTTCTGAATTCCTTTAGCAAGAGGCCAAAACAGAGATTGAATTCATACAGAGTGAGTCCTCAAATGCGGTCAGGGATGAACAGAGAGAACAGTGTAACACACTGGAGATGGAAGGTAGAAAAGAATGGCCACCAGACTTGAGCTCTTTATATGGAGTGAAATGTTAAAATGCAGCCATTTCAGCAAATCTGAGTTCTTCTGATAATCCAGGGGAATCATATAAGCAAGTTAAGAGCAAGTTCTGTATTTAGTAGATGAAAGTTGTTCTTAAATGATCCATGTCAAGGAGGATGTCAAAAAGCATTGCTGGTATCTACAAATACGGTTTTGATCAGATCACTCAGCTTTACTAAAGAATCTGCATAAATGTTCTCCCTTTGTAGTAAGAAAACCCCTAAACATTTTTCTTCTTTGTTTCTGTACAATTGCTTTTAAATGTTTCTATTTTTTCCTACAATACAGGGATTTTAAGGGTGTCAGAGCACTGATAAAGAATCCTAAGGGAAAAAAAAGAAATAAAAAGATTTTAAAGTCACACCAGTTCTGTGGTCTACCATAAGACTGCTATTTCTCTAAAATCAAATAATAATGTGCCAACATATTGTCTCTTTGACAAGGAGATCATGTGCCAAAGCACTACGGTGAAATCCAGAATTCTTCATAATTCTTCATGAAGTACATAATTATGCTACTGATTCTGTCAGATTATTTATGTACATAGTTATCTCTCTCTTCTGGGTTATCTGTGTCTTACATCTATACCTAAGAGTCTGCATGGCATAATTAAAATGTAAACTTTATATAATCACCTGCAAATTGTATTGGCCTTACAACAAACACTCTGAAGGTAAATGTTGTATAGTATTTTGAAATCAGCATTTCTGATAATATAATTTTGTTAGGAAAGGAAAGAAGCAAAAAATAGAAATTAAAAATATGGGCCCTCAATAATCTAGCAGGATTTAGATGTAACTTAAGTGTGTTGTGCCTCTTCTCGGTATTGCCTCTTTCTCTGTACTGTAGAAGTCAAAGTCTACTCTGATCTAAAGCTATGACTGAGGCTGAAATTGAAGTCAAGTCAAGACTGTTAGCTTCCAACAGACACTCTGAAGTCTTATTTTCTGACAACAGGCAACAGCACTCTTCATTTAATAAAAATGAACTCAAAGCTGCATTTGATTTCCATTTCAAGGCTGCATCTATGGAAACCACTACTTGGGGGAGCTCGCTTTCGGAATTGTTCTACAATCTTCAGAAGCCAGCTGAATCAGCAATTTGCAAGAGGAAACTGGATATTTGGATAAAAAAAATCCTACCATTTGTTGCTGAACAATTCACATGGGAAAGAAACAATTTAAAAATAGGATGTTGTTCCCTCATGCCAAACCACTGTTTGTTTTTATTTTGTCAGGGTAGGAAAACAAAGCTGGAGAAACTGCAAAGCTATAAAATCTTGGCAGAACTTTATTAGCCAGCAAGATAAATAGACCAGTGTCCCTAACAAAGGTGGATGCAAACTATAATAGGGCATGTTCTGGAGACAATAATCACGTTATTTGGAAAGGTAAGTGATATTCCACCAGACAGCCAAACCAGGGCACACTGTCACAGCCTACCTCGTTCTCTGACGAGCTGGCAGACAGCAGCACTTCCTGCGCATCAAAGAACTCCGAAACGGATTCCGACATGGAGAGCCGGCTCTCGTTAGAAACTTGCTGGGACAACGAACTGACATGAATTTGCTCACCTGCCTGCAAATAAAGCACAGAAAAAAAATCAAAATATTATTTCTCAGGTAAAAGGAACAGGCATAAGAGGTAAGGGGTAAGTCACCCAAACAGTCTTTCCATGCCGAATATAAGAAATAAAGCATAAGAACAGCCTTTTGTAGTGCTTTGTGTATATGTAACAGATGAGATCTGAACAATGACAAAATAAAGCAAATTTTGAACAGTATGCTATGGATGTCTTCATTGGAGGTGTTCTTAGCATTAACTGTGTTAGCAGCGTGAGTAATCACAGATCTAGTTTTTCAAGAGAAATGAATTTGTGAACAATAGCTGTGTCAGACAAGTACAACCATGAAATTCATTTGAAAAGGCACTCGATCATGGTGGACATCACTGGAGGCAGCTTTGATACATCCAGAATTCAATTATAAAGCTTTGTAAGACCAAGGAGTTATTTTAAATTATTTTGAAAATGATTTTACATTTTAACTGATACAGCAACAAATGTTCAAAATGTTTGAGTATTCAGGCTAAAACATAAATGTTTTACTACACATTTGTACTCCAAATCCTAACTGAATTACGCCATTAACTCTGAATCTGTACTACTCTCCATGGCTTACTAGAATAAGAATTTAAAAGCAGAGACAAGGGTTGCCAAATCGTGCTGTGTTGGTAGGTGAGGGGTGTGCTCCTTCCCTAGCCCAGTGTGACTTCCCCACTGTTCACTGGTGACATTATCTGACCGTGGTGGCTGCCTCCCGGACCTCTTCCCCCACTCGGACAATAACAGTCCCAATGGCCACACTCTGCCGGGGGACATCTGATGAACTTGGGGAAGGTGGGTAACAAACAGCAGAATAACCAAGGACCACTTGAGCTTGCACAAGCCAAAATTCAGCTGACATGCAAAAATGACTATAAGTCAATCATGATATCCCACAAATACAGGAAGAGACCCAGAGGCCAGTGAGATCTCTTTGCAAGGCAGCAGGCTGCATCCAGGATCTCCCTTGGAGAAGGGACAGCTCAAGGATACTCCTCGAAGCTGAGGGATCCGTTGCTGGCAAGAGTGAATATAGCCAATACGCTAAAACTTTATAAAATTTTGTAAGTTTTGCTAAATTGTATCTGGGATTGATTGTACACATAATCCCTTGGGAATAAACCATTGACCAAGTCCAGGAGTAGGATTGAATCCAGGTGCATTAAGGCTCCTCTGAGAAGGAGTTTGGAAAGCAAGGGAGTCCAATCTGAATCTGTAACTCAAGGAGGGTCCCCTTGCTAATTGCATAGAAGCTTGTCCTCCATGCAGTAAATAAGTGACCCTGCCACTGCATCGTGTTAAAACCACTATCCATATCAATAAAACATGCTACTATTTCTTTCACATGAGTGAAGTGCATTGCATCTCTCACCCCCCACCATCAACACCACTTGTTCCATGACATGGTATCTGCACCTGTACAGGCCACGAGCTCATTCAGTATCTTCCTCTTCCTGCTGTTCTTGAGAGGAACACCAGGTTTCAAAATGCTATGCTATCAAGTATAAAAAGAAGAAGAAATCTTTAAGAATCCCTCCCTTCACTGTTCCACCAAAGAGGCTGCTTCTGTTGAGGGAAACAGGGTTCTGTCTCTATCCCCAAAACAGTGTAAGGGTTCGGGGAGATAATACAGACAGCACTTCTGAAGCCTTTCTAAAGGAATGATGTTCAGATTTCAACTCCATCCCCACTAATCTTGCTACAGAAGTCCTGCAAATGGTTTTGTTGACATCTTAATCCTGCAGAATCGTCTTATAAAATTGCCTCAAAAGGAACAGAAAGATCATTTAAATACAAGTCAAGAGGTGAAACATTCTTTTTTCACTGGAAATGGGAGGTTTGTGAGCTTGTTGATGGCTTATGAAGTTTGATGAATTATAAAGGAAATAAACTCATTTCAGTGTTACATTTAAATTTATAAGAGGTGATTAAAATTTTAAGTTTTGTAGAGGAACTTGGAAAAAATACATTTACTGCTTCCCCAAAAAGGTGCCCAACAAAGGCACAAATCTACACACTGTAAGATAATTTTTATACAGCCTTGAAGAGAGAGAAAGAGAGACCAGAGATGCTCTTCAAAAAACTCCTGCAATCACACTTTGTACCAAGTTAAGCATATACAGATTAAAAAGAAACAGCCCAATAATGTTAACCAACAACAACGAAGGAAAAAGACACAGAGTCATTGCCATGATCTTCAGTGCACATCACTCTGACTGCAGACTGCTGTGCTGTGGCTGCTTCCCCCATATCATAGGAAGATGAAAGAAAAAAACAAAAATGGGTTATCATCTTATACCACTTGTGTCCAACACATCAGACTCCTGGAAAATTGCCTTGCACATTTTCCAAAAACAAACACTAGTCAATTGAAACAGATGTTCACCTTCCTTTCTTGTTAGGAGAAATAATGAGGACATTACAACACATTAATGGAAATGGCTAATACAAAGAAAAAACAGTGAAAATTATGAGTGGAAAATTATGAGTGGTAAAATGCCAGCAGAGAGGTTGCCAACCCGACTTTAATTGTAAGATATTATAGCTCACAAGTTCAGATTTGCCTTCTTCATGAAAGAAACTGAATTGCCATTAATACAAATGCTCAGCACAGAATAATCAATAGACTGAGTAAACAAAAACAAGAAAGACTATATTTTGCAAATGTGCTATTAGTTTCATGCCTGGTTCAATGAATGAACCACTTTAGCAATGCCAGTCAAGATATTAAACACCACTTTAAGCACTTGCAGGATTAGGCCACCAAATAATAAACTGCTGATTTTGCATGAAATAAGATACAGCAATGGTTAGCTACTGTGCATTACATTCAAATATAGCAGCATCTCACTAATTCCCATGCCCAACAATTTGTATTCAAAATCTGCAGTCTTTCCATATTTCTCTGAAAAGACCAATCAGCAGAGTTCTTTAATCAGCTCCAACAAAAGAACATTTTAGTTGAGAATATATAATCTGACATTTTCAATAAATGATCACTTGTCAATTTGAAAGATTCAGGAGAGTTTCAGATACTAGTGAGAATTAGCAAGGTTTGTTTGTACTCTAAAACCAATAAACACCAAACTCTTACCTCATCTGGGCTAGGGATAATATTTACACTGACAACTTGATCACAAATAACAGATTCTGAATGTATTCTGTTTAAGCGACTCCTCAGTTCAGCATTCTGGTTGAGAGCCTGGAAATAAAAACAAAAAATGCACATTTATTAAAAAGCAAACATTAAATTGAAGAAAAAAAAAATCTCACTCTTTTCAAAAATTTCCTAAGAAATTGAAGAACCTCTCAAAACCTTATCTAATCAGCAACAGACGATTTATGCTTTGGGTTGGTTGGTTTGCAATGATTTTCAGGAGTCAGGAAGACCAATAACCAGTGTGCTTTGGAAAATGCAGTTTACCCATAACTACGCTGTACCCCATGAGTCCATTTACAGTTGGGAAATGAATATATAAAACAAATCTCAAAATATTCATTCAAAATTTAAAACTTCATTAAGAAAATGAGTACAACTTCTTGACTCTGCTGGAAATAGCTCCAAGAAAGGTTTCTATCATTTGTATAAAAATATTTCATACTGTGGAAATCTATAACAAATATATGTTTACATAAATGATGTTTCACCTCTGCATGCACTGAAGTTAGACACATACTCTCTTGTCCATAATGAAACATGAATCGGAGCGGTTCTAGTCGCAGAACTTGACTTTCTTGGCTTTTCTCCTTCAGGAAATGACCAAAATACAAAAGCAACTGCATTTGGCAACCTGGGCAGTTCCAGATGTCCTTGAAATCAAAGCAAGAACATACCTGAGAGAGGGATTGTCTGAGGTGTGCTATTTGTGCATTGTGGCCTGTAAGATCTTGTTCAGAAACAATCTGCTTAAGCTTCTCCTTCTCTATAGCTATGCTGTTAAAGGCAGACTTCAAAAGAGAATGCACTAGGCAAAAAAAAAAAAAAAAAGTGTTTTCTTAGTTACAGGACTGCAGAGCTCCAATTACAGCAATATTTAACAACAGAGACCGAGAGTGTGATTTCCTGCATCCTGCAATTACAGAAATTTCAAACAAAAATCTGGACTTTGGATAATATGTGCCCAAAACTACAACCATCATGTACTGCTTGAGTTTGTAATGTGCATATGGTATATCCAGTTTGCATACACTTAGCATATAGAAAGGTACATATTTGGAAAATCTGTGTTCAAAGTTATCTTTTTCCTTATAAATCAACTTGCTCATTGTTTTTTCTCTTCTGAGACATCAGATTCATCAGTATTCCTAAGGCTTAATATAGCACTAATAGAGAGGATTACTTTGATCTTTAAAAAGGTTTGCTGATGAGCTCCAAGGTGAATGACATGTTTTCCCTGTATTACCTAACGTATAGCAAACTGATAACAAATACTTATATTAGCATTTCCCAGTATTTAGGGCCATTCATTCATTAACCATAGAACACTTTGGAAGCACATTCTCACAGTAAACAGCCCTCCTGTTATTTCCACTAGCTAGAGAAACAAATTGCACAAAAAAAAAAAGTGTACTACACATTTCAGCATCATTTTGATTTATCTTTGAGGAGAAATAAAAGGTAAAATCTTACAAGATGCAAGAAGTTGTTCAGATTATGGAAACCAACTAAGAAGCACAACAAAGCAGCTCAGTGGCTGGATGTCCCCAGTTACCTTTCTGTGCCATGAGGCAGAATTCTTCTTGTAGCTTGATGTACTCAGTCGAGCACTCCAATGGGTCAGTTACATGACTTGGGGGAGTCTGAAATTCAATGTCTGCACAAAGATTGGGATTGGATGAATGCAGTCGAACGGGGGACATTGTAGCACTGAAAGGGACCTATGAAGAGAAGGAAAAATAATAATGTATAACGTGCAACCAATTTTTTGACAGCATGCTCTGTGGAAGTGAAATAGAGATTTCTTCTGAAAATAGAGCAGAAAAAAAAAAAAAAGACCTGCTTCACAACATGAGAAACACAGTAAGAACAAAGGTGTAACTTTTTACTTTCCTAAATCTCAGCACTCATTGATGCAGAGTTCCTTGTGCTTCCTGAAAATTTACACTGAAACAGACAAAAAAAAGTCTAAAAACTAATGAGAGTATTTCAATTCTAGCATACTCGAAAATATAGCACTGCTAAATGCGTAAAAGACTGGAAAAATGAACCATAGTGAACCTCACTTCATCCTTGGACATTAGAGAGTACATACAATATGATTCAGTTATGACAATATCAGCATTTGAAATATGTAAGTTCCTCCACAGATCTGGAAATAGGATACAATATTCCCAAAGATACTACTGAAGAGTTTCAAAACTACTGATTAATCATGAGTTAAAATTCACTACTGGCAACTACAAAACAGAGAAAAAGTGTATATATTTCACATGGGTCTTTTTAATTAAACAATAACAAAACTTCTGCACTATTTTCATTTAAGACATATGAACCACAAATTAATGCAAAATGACATAACCTAATAAAAACAGTATTTATTATATTATTTCCGCTTCTTTCCCCTACACTTTTCACATACAGTAAAAATACACATGAATACTTTTATATATAATTTTTATATATGTGTGTATTAAAAAGTATATGCAGTGCATGAGTATCACTTTTATATACATGATATATGCTACTGTCTGTGAATCTGTGTGTGCGTGCACATGCATTTGCACATATTTTACCATTTTCACGCATTTCTCTCAAAATTATGCCAAGAAGCCATTTGTCAAAACTAAATGCAAAGCTAAGGCATACAGAACTATATTTTGGTACTTATATATGAAATATTCTAAAGACATTGAACTTTCCAAATCTAGTTTATCTCATTATAAAAATATTCACACTGCAACCCAATATAAATTGTCTAAATCTAAAAAATGGGGCCAAAATATAGATTTTCTAAGGCAAGACAAAAAGCAGCAGATAACATAAAAAGTCATATTACTAAGAACTTTATCAACAGATGGGATGACAAGTGGTACCGCTACTATTATAAATTGATTCTTTGTTATTTCATTGCATCAGGGAATGGTTCTGTCAATCCTTCTCTATAAAGCTTCTCTCATCTGTACATGTTTCTGGTCTCTTGATGGAATCCTCAGAAATCTCTTCTATCAGTTCATCAGATCTCATTGCACTCTTCACCCTCTCTAAATCAGCCTTTTCTACCTCTTATTCCTCAAGTTCCACATAAACATAAGCACATAAATTAACAGCTTTATGGAACCTATCTGTTGCACCATTTATTCTCTTCTCTCATGTGTTTTGATTCATAACTATGCCAAAGTAGATATTTTTTTCCCTAGACCTCATGTTATATTCACATCAAGAAGACTTTATTAACATGGGTACAGAATAAATACCTTGCATTCAAAACGGATGCTTGTCTTGTTGTGTTCTTTGCTGGTATCAGACCGTCTCCATCAACAGTCAAACAAAATTCCTTTATATTTTTAAATGGATTAATTTTAAGTTTCTTTTACAAATTGTTTCTATTCTTTAAGTCAGAGAGCATGTTCCCAGACCTTCCTGATTCAGTGCTCTACAACAGTACAACTGCCCCAGGTAACTATCAACTCAGGGTATCAAGGACCTCGTTTTCTTAGTCTTGGTCACCCAGCACCCCCAAATCCTCAACTCCACTCAGAAGGCAGGAAACACCCCTGCCCTTGGCCCTATGCCACACACAGACCCCTTAAAACCATATAATTTTTCTATCATAAGGTTATAGGAAAAAATAACATTTTAAAGTATGTCCTAGAAACTGTGCTTATATGTTCTACAAGTACTGCCACACTGATTGCAAGAAATACATGTTCACATGGCAAAGAGAAGTATATGCTTTACAGATTGCTTTGGTGAGCTACACGGGAACTGCAAATATTGATGGCCACGAACAAACATCCTCTCCATCTTTGAAGAAAATCTCCATATTACTTTCCACAACAGATGAAAAAAATCCCCATTGAACAACCTCTCTCAATCACTGGAATAACCAATAGTCTGAGAAACATTGCTCAGAATTTTCTTCCCCTTTCATTGCTGTGCTTTGTCTCAATACCCATGGTGACTTGATATTGACGCTATTACTTAATTGATTTTTTAATCACCAGCTTCTTGATTCATCCCTCAATATTCCTTTTTTTTTTTTTTTTTTTTGCGTTGTTCCCCCATCCTAGCCCCACCTCTCACTTTTCTAGACATTACTTCAAGCGTACCTTGATCTTTCTGCTTACCCCACGGTCTGAAACACCCACTCATCCATTAGCTTCTTCAGAGCTTCTATGTCTGATCTAGGGGGTTGCAGCTATGATCTGGTGCAGCATGTTCAGAGTCCCTGAACTGCTTTTGCCTGGTGAAGATGTTCACTGCTTGGGCTGGGTAAGAGTGGGCATGGGCAAAGCTCACTAAGTTTTAAGCTGCACGCAAGTTTTTGCTTGCTTTTTTTCTCCCCCATATGTTTTTCTCTTCTCTATCTGGCTGTTCTAGCCAGATTTCTATTCAGCTGTCCTAGTCTGATTAATACGGATGTCCATTTTTTGTGCTGCAGATAAGTGCTTTCAAGAAGAAGCTGCAGCAGAAGATACCCTGAAAATGATCACTTGAATTCACATATAATGTTTCTCCCCCTCATTTAGCAACCCTCACGTTGACTTTGTAGCTACAGATTTTATGTCAAAGACTCTGAGAACTAACAAAATAAAATATAGATATTAGTGGTAGTAATATGACTTTTTGGGATTATGGAATGTAAACAGAACGTGTTTTAAATGAAGAAGCTAACCTTATATTATTAAAAAAATAAATCAGGAAATCTCAAGATGGATTTGTAACAAACCTCCTTGGTTCTGCTGTCTTGCTATGGCCTGTCAGGAGAATCTTTTACCAGAATTTGGTGGTCCATTTTGTTTCGTATAGTACACATAGTATACCAAATATGCTTTGAAATAGATCAGGGCCTGAGTCTGTCACTTGCAGAAAGGAGAAGGGACATGTACCATGTAAACAAGCTCAAACCCAAATCTATGTGCTTCATTTGGGTCAGGGCTGACAATACTATTTCTAATCAATTCAGATGCAAGCGGGTAACATGTACACCTCCCTGAAGTGCAAGTAGCATTTTCTGTAACTTATTACACGCTCAAGTTAAAAAGCTTCCCATCTTTAGAGCTATCCCTTGATTTTAAATCCACTCACTGTTGTAGCCACTGCAGCTGCTAGTCTCTGCCGGCGTCGTGTTGTGCTGAACTGGCCCTTCGGCGCCGGCCCTTCCTGACAGTGAACGCAAGAAGAAAAGGAAGTAGAAAAAAGAGAAGGGAAGGGTTGATGGGACACAGGAAAATGAAAGGTGATCAGAAAAGGGAGAGGGAGAGTCTTTCAGCGGAGTTTCATTTTGTTAATTCTTACGGCCTACGCATTCTGAGAATACGTCACATGCTCTCAGTTGTGTATGCCAGAGATTTAAATAGCTAGTTACTTTGCTAAATTTATTTGTGGATGACTTGGGTTGTGATGCACTTGCTAAGGCTAAAAGAAAAAGAAAAATAATTTTATTAACATTGACGTTCAGAGTAATAAGGCAATTATGGAATATAAAAACAAAAGAATGCTGCGGCATGGCAGAAAAACACAAAAGCAAAGCTCATTTTGGGCAGGTCACAACCACCTAGAACAGGAATTCTGAAAGAGATTGCATTGCATTAGTGGAAGTGCGTGAACTGGAGCTATTAAAGTTTATGGTAAAACTTTTCAATGGGTATGTTATAGGGAGCTGGCTTATATAAATATTTCTGTGCACAACTCTAGTAATTTGTAGTCCATTCCTAGGTTTATTTGCCCATTTTCTCTGCATACCAGTCTTCTGAGTTCCAGTGGATCTAGTTACTCCTTTTGTATATATTGCTGAATGCTTGGCTTCAAAAGCACCGTAAAAACTCAGGAAAAGCAAGAGAAATGAAGACTAAGTATTCCAACAAATTCTTCCATTTTGGCATGCCAAACCCTACTTAATTTAACTTTTATTTTAAAGAAAATTCATCAGTAGTTTTCTAATGCAGAGGAACTGCACACCAATCACAGAATCTTGTATTTAATGTCTGATCAAAATGTCATCATCTGAATGCCATTTCAAAAATTTTTATAAAACCAGTAAAGCAACATTTCTGTTTATAGAAAACTGTTTTCCGTTCCCTTACACACCTTCATATTTAGCCATTTCAGTGGCTCCACGTACCTTTGTGCCTACTTTAAAGGCAGACTGGGCACTATATAAATAACAATGGGACAGAGCAGAGACATGGCCACCATGCTCCAGTGGGGTACTGGAGCTCAGTAGTTAACCGAAGCTTCTTGCTGCTTGAGCTTCTAACCTGCCAGGTAGCAGGGTGAATGATTCTGAGCGTACCTGTACCTTCCTTCTCTGCCTGATGCTACAGAAGATGCAAGATGCCACAAGACCATGGAAGGGTCTGTAGATCACAGTAATAGAGTCTTTGCAATTGTTTTGTAAAATCCTCACATTAAAACCATGCATATATTCAAAACAGACACTACAAACTGTTAAAATTGCATCATATGTTCAGTGTAAAGCTCTTTGTACTCTACAGATGTATGTCTTACTTATGAATATATCTGGCAAAATATATACATATGTACACAGAGAGAGATAAACACATGTTTGCGGCATTCATAATGTATAAGGTTCTGAATGCAGGTATAAAAACTACTGAAATTGGAACAACAAGCTCTGCAGAACCTCAAAACATAATATAAAATGAAATAATAATCTATGAGTTCTACTTAGAAATATAAATATATAAATAGTCATTTAAGGGAAGAGTAATAAAGCAGGCTTTTGATCTGGTTTCATTCTAAGCTAAAAGCCTCAGCAGAACAAGATGACACTTCAAGTTGCTCCGTTTTGAGTAGTTCTCCTATTAAATTAGTTTTTTATCTTTTCTTTCTTTCTTTCAATCAGTCGCATAACTTCAATGCTCTGCATTTTGAGAGAAATCAACTATCTGTTACTTCCATTTGTTGGTATTAAGTATTTTATTTTTTTTCTTCTTCTGAAGATCCTTAGAATAACACAAGATTGACAAGTTCATCTTTTATGCAAAGAAAAAGGAACTATTTTTTCTCAGTTTTGTACAATTTGTATCTTTAGCAAAATAAAGTAATTTAGGTCAACTAACCTGTCATTGCCAACCATTTTCATAAGACTTTAAATAGACCGTATAAAAACAAAATAAACATTCCTCATAAAAGAAATCCTTGTTCAGAAAAGCAGTCCAAGTGTTATTCTCTTGAGTAAGGGTCTGAAAATTAAGCTGTTAATTCCACAATACCAAACCCCAAGACCTGCAAATACATATCAACAGGCTTTATTTTATTCAGGGACTAACTGCATTCTAGTCACTAGCTTACTTGTGTGAGCAAGTAAGTGCATGCTGAATGGGTATCTCCTGGGTATAAGCAGCCAGACTTGTCCTCATATGCAGATTAAAAAAAAAAAAAAAAAAAAGCAGCAATGTTATAAACAAAAAGAGGTAATGATTTCAGTACAGATGGGACAACTCTCTTCTTGCATCTCTGCAGTGAGGTAACAGCTAGTAAAACTCACAGCATCATTCATCATTATACTGTTAAAAACAGGAGACTAATCTATACAACTCCCTGGTTTCCAGTATCCTGGACGGCTCTTGAAGTCATATAATTAGAAGCTCCCCTGACGGAAGTTAATCATTGCTCTTTCTAAATATAAATAAATAAATAAATAAAGGCAAGTGCTTGGAAATAATAGTGCAAGTAGCTGGAAGTTAGTATGTTAGTATGACAGCATGATCCCCTAAAACTACCCTAAATACCCCTTAAGATGTGTGGAGACAGGCAGAAAGGAAAAAGTACAGTGGAAGCCATCCTGACACCAAATCTGTCAAGCATTTAATATGAAATCACGTGTAGTCTCCACAAAGAAACAAAGACAAATTAGAAAAAGTGATTCCCATTAGCGACTGTCATGGTATGTAATTAATAAAAGTTGGAAAAGTCTTGAAAACAATGGCCTATAAAGGAAGACCAACGAAGATGGAGTGAATGGCTAACAGAAGAATAAAATAGGATTGTAAGCGTGGAAAAGCATGTAGGAACGGGAAGCAATCCATGTTTTAGTGCAACAGCAACATGAGAAAATTAAGGATAAAATAGTAAGTCAGAGTGAGGCTTTCTTCCACAGATCACAGCTTTAGCACATTCCCAGGACAACAGAGCTCTTGGAAAAAGCAATAGTTTGTTAAGGCCAAACCAGGTAAGACGTCTGGTAAGCAGTCAAAAAAAGAACTCTCAGCCTTCTGCGTGCCTGCATGCTTTGGAATAATTTTATTATTTCTGTTCTTCCCCTGCAAATTAATTTCTAAAACAGTCACCAGTAATTTAATGCTTTGTTCTAATAATATAAGCTTTTATATTTCCAGCTTTAAGCTTGCCAGGAGTCAATGCTCACCTAGGTCAAGCAGAACTCATTATCTCCCCAGAAGTAACAGCCCCACATAAAACAGGGCCATGTGCACAAATTAGCTCAAGAGAACTGTAAACCAGACTGTACTTGAGAATTGCAGTAGCTGGGGCAGAGCTCCTGCTAACCTGCAAACTGCAGTGTAAGCATCAGGTGCCAGAATCAGACAAAAAGTCTATCACGGGAAGCACAGACCCTTGTCACTTGGCAATGGCAGGCAACACGGGAACTGCTTATAATTCACTATCCACCCTAAATGACCATACACTGACTGCTTTCATGATTCTTCTTCATGTCTCAGAACGCCAAAATTCTACAAAATTTTTGTCGAGCAGAGTTTTCCTGAGACCACCACGATATGAAAGAACACACAGTGCTGACTTCACAGACACAGGGTACTTGCATCTATTTTCCTGAAATTTTTATTCCCCTGTGAGATTCAGCAGCACTGAAACGCAGTGATTTTTCAAATGCAGGCAGCAGGACGTGATCTCAATCATCAAAATTCCTTTATTAATAGGGTTTGTTAATCCTAATAGATGCTTCATTGTTCAGCCTGCTGTCATTTATTTAGTATAACTGGTATAAAGAAAAGGTACTTTCAATGGCTGCTCTGAGAAAGCTAATGCAACTACAATTTCTGCTTTCCTTGAGATTATCAATTTTAAACAAGTCACAGAAACTCCTTATTGTACCTCTAAAGAACATAGTAAAGGCTTTGAAAGTCCAAATGAATTTCAAGGAATTTAAACAGATCAAAAGTTGCTGACCCTTAGTTATTCTGCAGTTGTCAGTGTTTCTGTGATTGTTAGCTTCTAAGATCTGTTGAATATAATCTTTATTATCACTTTCTCAATTAGAAAAATAAAGGGGGAAGTTATTCTTTGGATTAGGACTCAAAATGCACAGCCACTTTTGACAAAACACAATAAGGCACACTGGATCTAGCAGTGCTGCAAGTATAATATGTTTATAACTGATTTTACTTCTCAACGATAAGGAAACATGGGAGAAAATATTCTTTGGTTTATTCACTTTGTTCCCACAGAGGCTTTTTCCACAATAGAAGGCTTTTGAAAAAAAATCTGAATGGGAACATTCCTATGTACAGATCTTAATAAAGGCAACCAGTAAGTTTAGCTTTTCATTCATGTTTTCTACTTTCAGCTTGATGTCACCTGCTCCGCTGCTCTTCATGGTAAGTTTAACATGATACGTGTGTGCTGCATGCATGTTGCCTTCCTTGAACCTTAACTGACCAGTGTACAGTCTCTCCTTTCCCTAGATGGCAATGTTTTCTTATGAATGAAAATAAAATCAATACATTTCTCACTATCTTGTCTAGGTTTTAAACACCCAGCTGGGATTTAATTCACATCATCAAGAACATAAGAGACAGCACATTGACTTCCTGCTTTCAGCTAATATATTAGTTCATGCTTAAAAGTTAATCTAAAAGTACAGTGAAAAGAAAAATATGGTGTGTTCAGTACCTGAAGTTGAATTTTTGCATCTTTGCTGACACTTTTTGTTCTCCATCGTCTTGTGACCCGCTTGTCTTTCTTTGAAATATCTACACAGTTAGCCTACATTACACAAATAGTTAAAAGCGACAAGTACTATTAAGTTGACACAAGCAACACAGACAGTACACCAAGTTAGTAAAGAATAATAGCGTTAGACATTTAAAAATTGGACAGTAGAAAAAAAAAGCCAGTGGCCATGACTACAACAATCACTGACTGCAGCTATTCACACATTCATATAACCTGATATTCAAGCTATTTTATGAAGGTATTGGTCTATTTTTTATGAGCGCAAAATATTTAGGACTAGATCTTGAAATCCTCATAGATTTCTATTCTGTTTTGTGTTGTTACTCAGAGAAATGCAAAGTTCACCTCTTTGTGAAATCAATGATAGATGTACTTCACTGGAATCAAGCTTTCAAATCCATCAACACCATTGGAAGATATGTATATTCAATGACTGAGTTTTTTTCACTGAAGCAAGAAAGCATTTAGGATTTGGGATTTGCTACTGCTTTTCCTGTGATCAGCAACCAAACTCATCCTGACTTTGGAAATAGTCCAAACCTTAGGATGTTTGTGACCATACGATTTTTTTTTATATAATGCGCAAGATGCTTCATTTTAGTTCTCCACTCATTGAAAACTTGATACCTTACTCAGCACAATACAAGTACCTCAAATAACATTTCAAAGTGTACATCTGTTTTTAACAGTTCTTAGTCCCACAGTTGCAGATGATTATGTGCATAACCCTATTTCATCAAGTAAACTTAACACAATTTCCTTATTATTCGTTTCCATGCGAAGGATGATCATTAACAAATTAGATCTCTCATCTAAAAATTACTAAGATTTTATAAAATCATTCTGACTTAATGACAACACCTCCACACCTTTAATACAAAGAGCAAATATTACAAGTTGATTCTTTATACTCAAGCACATCTACCTGCATGTCCGTGAAGTTTGGTGCTGACTGAGTTCTTTGTAGTATTTCTAGATTTTGAAGAAGTTTACTGAGTTCCACAAGGTTCGACTGACAATGAGCAAGATCTAGAAGATATAGAACAAAAATATATTAGGTGCTTCATTTCAGACTTTTGGGTGTTCTTTTGCAAATAGTATATTTTTTGATATAGATTTAGATAGATCTAGGTTTAAATTTAGATAATTTAGAGCTGTTACTTCATGTACAGTACATATGAAGATGTAATTTGATGAGTTTACTGGTTGATTCTTATTTTCTATCAATAAGAAATGTTGCTGAAAGAGCAAGGCATGAAAAGCTGAAGACTAACCTTCTGCACATCTGTCCATTTCTTCAGAGTCCTGCAACCAAGCTGCTACTTTACTCTGACCGGTAGTGCAGGTTGCAGGAAGGCTATTACTGCATGGTATAGGAGACTGCCATGGGAAGCTATTTTGTTGTACCTAAGGCATAATAAAGTGTTTAAATTCACTGCTCCAGTCAGTGCAATTACCACGCTTGTTTGGAATAAGTATTATGCATTGTGATTTCAGTGACATCATTGAGCTTGACTATATAGTGCCCAAGATGCAGGTTTTTCTGAATGGCATGTTGGAGAACCAAACCAGAGATATCTCAGAGAAACTGTATCTGCTAACCACCACCTGGAAAAGCTATTGTTTAGGAGGAACAGTGTTATCAAACAATAAAGAACAAGATTAATTCCTGATGACAAAAGGAAATGTAAATCACCGTCAGCAATGGTGAATTCTTTGCAGGATCTCTGTAGAGTTCCGTTAATGAAAGCAGCAGTAAGGCTGAATTCAGGTCTTTGAGCAGCATAGCCCCAGATTTTTGCTGGCCGCTGGTTTCCACAGCAGAAACTTCTCCCTCTTAGCATTACAAGCAGAACCCCTTGTTCGTTGCGCATGAGTTTCCAAAGAAGGGGAACTACCTACCTTTCCATCTACCACATTGGCAGCTGGTGAAGACTCCGAAGTAGAAGCTGAAGGAAATATATGAAAGCTGGCATCTCTTGGAGATCTCACAATTTCATTTTGACGATACAAACGGTGGTGCCGTAGTTTTGAAACCCAGGCATCAAATGAATCCTGGGATTTCACCTAAAAAGAAAATCAACATCAAAAAGGCACTCACAAAAATACTACTTTTCCTCACAGTTTTACAGCTTGCTTATTTATCTATTTCCACTGTGGCTGAAAAGAGAATAAATATTTGCATCGATGTTACCTTCAGATGATAGATGTGCTCTTCTGTGTCAAGATCTATCCTACGAGCTTTCTTTTTAATAGACATAACTGATAAACCAACGTCAATGCTCCCATGTACTTTGCCTTTCTGAATCTGAAATCAAAAAGCAGGGTAATATCATGTACTTTGTTATTTTTAACAGAAACATATTTAGTGTGGAAATGGTAACATTTAAGTTAAAGACAGATAAAAACTGCAGTAGGACTAAACATTTGTTTATAGAAAGAAAAAAATATCTTGCAAGTAGTACTCACTCCAGAGCCATCTCCAAAATAAATGTGTTTGACTCACATAACCAAAGAACTACAAGTAAAGTGAGAAGCATGGAAAATTAGGTGGTACTTAGCTCTCTGCTGCTACAGCACCATCATTAGTGTTATCTAATCTAACCAGTTTAATGTCACTTCAGTACCATGTAAACACTTCTCTATCCTACCCACCAAAATGATCAGCTCTGACACCAGAATTGATAAGGTAAAATACAGCTAAGCCAATCTGTCAAGTATCTTACTTAAATAAACCTAAGCAATCAAATTAAGTAAAATTAATGTGGTTTTTAATTTGCATGTAAGAGAGAAAAGTGTTTTCCTGAGGATATAACTAAACCAAACCCTTACATTCTTTTCACCTATAAATCTCTAAATGACAGAAGATAATCATAACAGATATACAATGTTAATCTGAAAGCAGAATTTTGCCTATTAACAATTATCTTGGTTAACTCGGAAGTGGTCTCCCTTCTCTGAATCACACTAAGAAAAGCAACATACAGGCTTCATTAAAATGTAATGTGAACTTATGATCACACGTATAATATAAATATATATATACTTATGTGAGTCCCGTATATGCATATATAAAAAATGTGTATATATACACACAACACACATGCAACATAAATGTTTAATGCAAATGCATATAACAAGTTTGTTGAATTTAATTTAAAAGGGGTTTTAGAAGTCTCTACACAATAAGCGCAACTTTAGTCCTAACTTATCAGCCATCATACCTTATTTTTATATCTACTGGAATATTCAATTGAGGAACATGCGCAGAAAGTTAAATAAAGGTCCTATGGCAGATAATTAATAAATATAGGGCAATGTCCCAATAACTGTAATTACAGTTTCTTCATGGCTGATTTAAATGGAGACACTTTTATGAACCAGGTGACTAGGATTTTCTCCTTAGAGATTTAGTAATGTCAGTTGTTCCACAATCTGAATGTAATTCCTTACAACTAAACACAATTTTCTGAGCATGCATTTTTCTCAGTAATTCATGTTTTCACTCAGCAGCTTCTTTTGTATTCAGGAGAGGCTCAGGCCTAGAACTCCTAGGTTGAAATGAAGGAAGGCAGGCTAGGTTTGTTTGCATGGTGTCTTCTCCAAGCCTTCATGCAACAACTATAAGCCTACTTTTCTCCACAGCTGTTGCTTGGGGATGTCGGTGAATAATGTGGGATCTTGCACAAATCAAAACTAACCTCATCAGCGTAAGTGGATGAAAGGATGATGGTAGGGAGGTGTCCTTAATTAGCCATTATCCTCATTTATAAGGCTCAATATATATATATCTTGTATATCTTTTATATATATATATATATATATGTATATATATATATAAAGGTCTGTATATAAAAAGATCTGCCCAAAAAGTAGCACTCCCTGCTCTGAATCCCTCAACAACTTTCGTGTGTGCGTTGCTATAAGCACGCATAGGATCAGAATCAGATTTGATGACTCTCGCAGGCTGACTTCCAATACATATTTTAAAATGGCCTTCAACTTTACTTACATCAATTGGTGACTTTGAATACTTTAACATTCCATTATCCAGGACAAAAAACCTCTGAAAGAAAAAAGGAGGATTTCTTTTTTAATGAGCAGATGTGATTTAAACTGTATACAATAGTTAATTTGCAAAAAAAACAACTATTATTCTACAGCAATTAAGGAATGTCTGTGGGTGGGAAAGACTTTATAAACACAGTATTGAATAGTTTTCTTCCTTCTTTTTTTGACAACTATCTTCTAAACAAGAAAAACCGGATTCTCCTTTTCCATCATTATATTCTAGGTTTGACTTAAGAAACCTCTATATTAAAGGTATTCTTCTGCTTTAAAGCCGGACCAACAAGGTCTATAGGAATGGCAGTATAGACTGCAAGAGTTATGTCTTCATTTTCTTTTTGCTCTTCTTCACACACGTCGGTCACATTTCAGACTAATAACTCACTTTCCCTATCTGTAAACTGAAAATGAAATGTTTTTACTAGTGTAATTTCCACACCCCAAAAGGAAGGCCCACATTGATCTTTCCTGTGGTGTCCTTGATCCTGAGATGGAGATGCAGGCTGTGAGACCCTGTCCTACCATCCAAAACTTTGTGCCTCACAGCAGACATCTACAACACAAAGTAAAGGAGAGACTGTAAATCACATTGATGAAACTTTTACTAGCTTTAATCTAGCACAATACAGATATTTGCTAGACTAAAGTGTAAATAATACGGCATTCCCAGCAGGCACCATGTCACTGGAGGGCTTCTGTCTTGGTTGTCAGCTAGTGGTATAGGCTGGTCATACTTTCTGAATATTCCCTAAAGCACTAATATATGTTAAGTCTATAGAACACAGATAACAAAATGTCATCCTGAACTCTAAGCCGTCCGACATTGAAGGGAATGACAATGTTCCCAAGGTGTGAACTTTTTAAATCGACACTATGAGCAGGGACAGTGTTCACATGGCAAATCTCTGAAAATACCTCCTGGAGATGCTTTTGGAAATGATGTCAGTGACACAACAGATGGCACCAATATCTCACATACAGTGAGAAAATGGTGCTTTGCTGGGGACATAACTTCTTGAATAAGACATCAAAACAAAGGAGTTTTTGACTAGGTACAGTCATTAACCTCATAAGAGGAAGACATTAATTGATCATTGCTGTCTCTAAATTCCTTCTTCAAGAGAAAATACTGCTTCCACATTTCCCTTTCTAATTACTATGGGGCAACTGAACACCGCAGAGAAGTGGCTGAAGTGTTTTGCTCCAAAGCATACTGCATTTCAGAATGCAGTAAACTAATCTCTAAGTGGTTCACATGATAAATGGTATGCTATTAAAGCACTTTCAGGCCTTCAAAATATAATGTGCAACATTCAATAGACAGACGTTAAGGCTTTGCTGAAGGTTACTAATATGGCACACGCTACAATTGCTGCTTCTGGAATTCTTCACTAGAGCTCTCAGCATCGAGGTACAGAAATCGCAGTATATACAGGCAGTAGCTGGAAAACAACACATCTACAGTTTCTGAACCCAAGTTCAGCACAAATCCTTAGATTTATAAATCTCATAAGGCAGGACAGAGACAGAGGCTGCATTGCGAACTTTTTATTCACATTAAAAATTATTACACAAGTAACTGCTCCGGAGTAAGCATGAAAAACAGCTGGCCAGTAATAATCTCCTCTATAATATATATTTTTTTTAAGTTCACTGCTCTTGCTCTCCCTTGAAGTTCCCCACTGAAACAGACACATGTCCAAAAAAAAAAACAAAAACAAAACAAAACAAACAAACAAAAAACCCAAACAGATTGACATAATGTATTTTAAAGGATTAGAAGCAGTGGGTTATCACAGATGTTCTTATCAGTTTATACATTATCAGCTCTCCCTTTTTGGTCCTTCAAACATCAGGTTGAAATTCATTAATGTCATCAGGCTAAATTCAAGTAGTGTGTATGTATGTGGTTACTGAGACAATAAACTATGTTTAAGTAAAACCGAAACACCTGTGTCAGACAAAGGGTGCAGAAAAAGGGCAAAAGGTGGGAGAAAATGATACATTGCTAGCCAGTTAGTATAACATTCATAAGGAGAGAAGAATTGGAAAAAATATATATAATTTACACTAATATACACTGCAACTGGACTCAGACGTGAGTAAGTTCCACAGTATTGAGCAAAAAAAAAGAAGTTAATGCTTTCCTGGAATAGAAAAACTATGTTTATACAACAACTATATAACCATTCTTTGTAGCAAAATGCATTTTTTCCAAGAACATAACCCCACTTCAAGTACCCTGAGCTGCAGAAGTATGGATCACCATCAGTACCACATCTTATTGCTAAAAGGAAAAAAAAATGTTGTAATTACTATGGCACAAGATAAAGAGAAAGGAGTAGGAGGACATAAATTTTAGGGCTGATAAAAGCGGGCTGCATGGAGAAAAGTCTTCAAACTAATGGAATAGAAACAAGAGATTTGGGGTTATTTTTTCATTAACACATCTAATAAATAACAGCAAGGCTGTTATTGTCCCAAAAGCACTCCTAAAACGGAAATTAATTCCAGAGAAGTTCTCCAGTAAGAATACAAGGCTTCCACATTAAAGCCCCTTAGTTCTCTTCTATTATGCATCATTTCAATGTAAAACTCAGTTCAGACTTTTACTACATTGAGACATTTGTTACAACTGTAACTACAATTGTAACTACATTTGTTACAACACATATATTGAAAAGAATTAAATGAAAAGAGATATTTGTTACACTTTTCAAGCCACGAGACATTTACTGCATTATTCCCCTCCTCTAACTGGAGTTTGAATGCAACATTTTTCAGAAGGCAATGGAATTCAGAAGCCATGAAGCTGTGTGTGTAGACTAATTCTTTACACAATTTGGAGAGAAAGTCACACACAGAAATCCTAGGTATTAATTTGGCAGACATTTTAATTTACTCTACAAAAAATACCAAACTCATAAAACAAAGTCACTATACTCTGACTGTTTTATGAGACATTTACCTTGTGCCAACCTTTTAAAGGCCATTTTCTCTTTTTCAGCATGAAACCTTCATGTTTGTCTGGCTTCTGGACATTGGTCTGGCCTATTTTCAGGCCCTCTATGATTTCCCAGCTGTCAGGTTCCTGAAGAAAAAGCATGAAGACACATTGATTAGTTCTGCACACATACGACAGAATTGCACTTTATGTAGCACAAATTCTCAAGCGCAAGAGGATGAGTAAAGGAAAGCTAGACTTTTAAACTGGCCTGTTTAGGCTTGCCAAAGGGTCACTGTGTTATGCCTGGCTCTATCTCACTGATAACTAGTGACTATGAGCATTTTTGGAAACCTATCCCTTAGTAGGCAAGTATATCAAAGCTGAAGTCTTTGGGGAAGCACGGTTACAAAGCTGAACGACAACCTGAAGGCCTGTACAGTCTGTTCAGAACAAGGACTACGTCCCAGTAAAATCAATGTATCCAAATATGCAAAAATTGGACCCAATTCTGGCTGACCTCAGCACACGAAAGGCTTAGATCTGCAACTGGTGGTTGAAGTGCAAACTGCTGCTCTGATTCTGACCACTGGGCAATCTATCTACAGGTTCCTTATGATAAGAACCAAAAAGACTGAACAAATATTGCAGGTGAGGTAGGGGCAGAATCTGCATGTTAAAAATGTCCCTTTATAAGAAGTAATGCATCTCTAGAAAAACATGGGATTGTGAGATGCAATGTCAAAGTACCTTAATGCATACCTGTATTTCTAGCAGCAACAGTGCACTTTGTGATACTCCTCAACCATATAAACTTGTCTTTACATCCCAAATCTCCAAAACCTTCCTGATCTTCAGTGTATAATTTACAAAGATTCTGGATAATCTAATTTTTCCTTAAAAACAACCCAAAAAGCCTTTTGTTTTAGACAAACAAAAGAACAGCCAGCACTTGTCTTCACTAGCATTTTATTACACAGCTTCCCAGGCTAATTGTGCTTGTAGAATTCTGTAAAAGGAAATGCATCTTCTTTCCTGTCATTAAGCTTCATTGTTTTAATGAGAAATATATAGAAAAATCCTAACTTATTTTCTCTCCAGAGTTATCAAATGTATCATTTCAGATGCAACCAGTTGCAAGCCTGAGAGCTCATAAAGTATATTCCTTGTACATACCACTTATTATGCATGATGACTTCTATGACCCAAGGCAGACTTGCACTACACCATAGTGAACACTTAAACAACATTTTTTAAAAAAAAAATGAAGACTAAGAGAGTTGTTCCTTTATTTACATCCTCTTGCTATTGTGGTAATAAACATTTGGTACAAATTCAAGAATCACATATTGCCTACTCATTAATACAGTATTAAGGTAGTTTAACAGTATCCTACACAGCTCCAAACTTGCATTTTCTTAGCTGGACTGTCACAACACCCTGGGATGTTACGAAAAGCCACCAGGGGAGGAACAAAGTCATAAAGCATCACACACTTAAAGAGTCAGAAAAGCTGTCTTCCTCCATCCCCCACAACCTGCTCAAAGCCAAGCACCTAACCAAGTTAGGCTGTCATAACACACTTCCAAAACAAAAACACGGGTGTGAAAATGTTAGTATTAAAAAAGTAACAGCATATTTTAAGTTTCTTTACAAATTACTGTAAGGAGCTGCTAATCTGACAAAGATGAAAAGTATCAAACCAGCCAATACACACTGCAGTGAATTCTCCTAAAAATATTTTTATCTAAATCAGTTTAGTTTTCCCTGTAAACTGGAATTTTCATACTTGCCCATAGAAGTCATGCTCTTTGAAACATGTTCTGATTTTGCTATGGCTCACTTGGATACTTTATTTCCATTAGTGTAGAGGGAAGCACTTAAATATTTTTTTTTCCTCTGAGAAGCAGCCCCTGGCACTTGAGGGGGTGAAATTGAACTATGAGCCCCTGGGGCAAGCAGAGAATCCCTCTCCTTAACTACACTAACTGATTCCTCACTGCACTGATTTCTCATTTAGAGGATAAGACGAAGGTGTATGTCTTTTATCTACAGGTTTGTGCCAGTATCGATTATTTTTCCACCAGAAATCACAGTTTCATCCAGCTGATCATTTAAAAAAATTGCCAGATACAGAGGTAAAAAGAGTAATTATTCAATGCAAGGTGGATACCTGTTTTGTGCTGCATGAGTGTGACAAGTTGTTATTCAAACCACCCCGACATTTTACTGCATCTCCCCCCTCTCCCAAAACAGTGTGGAGAGATACGTTGCACGCTTGCAATCTTGTGCCATTGCCCTTGTACTGCAAGGGCAGCCAGAAAAAGCCGAGTACCAGCGCAAAAGTGAAGTGCCTTAAGAGTCCTCTTCCAATGATGATGCTCAGGAACAGCTTTAGCACTTCAGGACTTCTTTAAATCACTGTGTAACACGTGAGAAACAGTTCTACATGAAGCAGCATGACCAGAGAAACACAGGCACAACTCACAACAATTTCTTTTTTTAATTGATAATTATTGATAATCAGTGCTGTTGAACTTGCACGTGATTCTCTCTAGCTTAATAAGAGAGCTGGACTAGAACATTTTTCAATGTGCCTTCTATCTCCGTATTGAGATTCTAAAGCTTGTTCCCAGTGAATATGCACAAGGACACTTCCCTGCTCCTCCTCTTCAAAACCTAACTAAAATCCTTGATTTTGTTAATATAGAATATTGATCGACTTCTCTGACATCTTAAGGAACATTTATGTCCTGATTCAGCTGGCAAATAACCATCTCTGGGATGGACTGACAATATACTCAACCCTATAATCACAAAAGCCAACATCCCATAGCTATCAGTCAGATATTCTGAAATTGAAAAAAGAAACTTCCCACTTGCATTGCAGCCTATGCTTTTGCTTACCTTGGATAGAGAAATAGGGTCTGCTTCAAGGAACTGCTTGCTTAAAGAAAGGTCTGTACTTCCTGAAGAAGCCTTCCGTTCCAAAATATGAATGCTCTAAAGAAAAAAATAAAGAAGGTGACCATTTATCCTTCAATGTTACTTTTGAAAATATGCATTAATCAAACAATGATTGATCTTTACTCTCGTTAAATAAAACATCAGCATAGTGCTTCAGTTGGCTCCAAGTGTATCAAGGGCTACCAAGAGTACCAGAAGTACATAAGTTTGTCTTCTAGGCCAGTATACCTGTCTTCTTTATCCTTCTCTCTTGCTTTTCTCATTACTAGACTAATTTTCTGTTTAACCTAGACATGACTTGGAACTATAAAAAGTCAGGCAGGAAATGGTAGTAATATGATTTTTAATCTATAAAAATTCAGTGTTCCCTAACCAATTCTACTTGCTGACAAGATAAGAGGTACTGACTGCATATATCATGACATGGGCACTGTCATACATCCACTTCTGAAACAATCCATTGCACATGAGATATTACTGTCCCTAACATATTAATTATCACACCTTAGCTTTTTGCAACTAGCTTCTCAAAGTGATGTGAAGTCATCGGATGAATGCCTGTAATAAACTATAACTGTTAAAAAGATCAGTTCCTGGATCTCAGCTAATGGGATTGCTAATGGACCTTTATGGAGTAAAACCACTGCATCTGCTTTTACTGTAAAATTTTGCATCTCCAAAGCCTGGTACAAATACAAACTACATAATCACAAAACTTATCTTGAAGAAACTGCCATTCTTAAGGAAAGTACATCTAAAACTGTAATGCTGTTTTCCAGAGAAGTTTTATTTACATTTTGTAAAATAAAAACCATTTTTACTACGAGCTTGGGCAAAGATAATCACATTTGGCCTGTTTAAACCTGCATTTTGTCCTCTGTTGAAATGTTGCTACTTCTCACATTATCATTTTGTGCGAGTTCTACCACAACTTATCAATAGTATCTCTCTGGCATGAAATAAACTATTTCATTTCCATCACATGTAGCACAGTAACTGTCAATTGCAATTGTACTTCTGTGAGAAAGGCCAGTTTTTCCTCAATGAAAAACACTAATTAAATTTCGTGGAGAGTTGAGTTTCGTTATGTCCACATAAGAAGAGATTGCAGAGGCAACAATTGACAGCAGAAACAATAAGAGAATACAAAATCTATATAAATAGCAGAGTAAATATTTTTTATACAAGCAACTAAGTATATAAGGACCAGAACCAAAATAATTAAACACAGCTATTCATATAAATCTTCATACAATGCCCAGACTGCATCTTGCCATAGACAGTGACTAACAGAGCTTCATTGTTCTTTTGACATTTGCAGCTGTGAATCAAAGGGAAAATATGGGGACTGCAGCTGTGGTCAGCGGCGAAGACAAAGCAACCCTGCCACAACACAACAACTATCATTTATTTTCAGTTACTTTTAATTTATTTTTGCAGTGAGGAATAAGGAAAAGCAGCAGCATTATGTTACCTGTTGCACTCCCCAGGGCCAACCACCAGTATCTTTGTCATCTGTGCTTTGAAACCTCGTTTTATAAAAAGAGAGTCCAATCTCATTAACCCATTAAGCCCAGTATTAGCCAGATGAGAAAAATGCAAGAGCTTGTGTTTACTGAGTATAAAAATTATATGGTGAGTGATTTGCTATGCTTGAGCTGAGCACCACAAAGTTACTAGAAACAAACTATGATAAAGTTTTCTAGCTAAACACATAAAACACTACATTTGTGCAAAGTATCAGATTTAAATAGTATACTGTAAAACCTAAATCTATTCTTCTAAGAAGGATTATAATCACCAGGATGATTCCCAACTTTCTTGCCAGTTTTGTTTGGCAGGCAGGAATCCTTCCATCTCAAGATGGAGCAAAGCCCAGCACAGATGTTCAGAAGGTCTCATATGTTGCAGCCAATGCAGTTTGTTGTTACATAACTGCAATCTCATTTTGTAAAATATTTAGAGTGAAGTAACCCAGCAGCCCCTGGCTTGCCAGATTTCCAGTGACATTTTCAACAGCACAATTTTAAGGCAAGCCAGCCCTCAGTTACTGCAGTTCCACTTCATTTGAAAAATGCATTATTAGCTAACAGCACTTTAACTACGATTTCTTTGGAAAAAAAGAAAATGAATGCTTTTCATATAAAATTACTTTCTTTACATTCATTACTTCCAAAAGCGGTGTCTGATTTTCTGTAAATGTCTCCTTTCCTTTTCTGTCATGACCATTACACTAATGCAAAATAATTGCTTTAAAATTGTGACGTTTATAGCATAGAAAACAAGGGATATTATTTGGTGCAGAATATTTTACTTTAATGCATGTTAGATTTATGAAAAAATATAGCTAGCAATCACACAATTGTTTGATATTCTGAAAATCAGCAATTTTTACATGCAGGATTTTTATTTAGGGTCACATAGAGAGAAAAAAAAAAGTATTTGGGTCCAGATTTGTTTGTTTGTTTTAGCAACAAAAATATACTCATTAAAGGAAGTTGTTAAAAAAAAAAAGCTGATATGAAGGAAAAAAAAAAGAGGCTATTCAAAGCAGAAGCTCAAAATAGTGGAATTGTTTACATGAGCAGAAAAATGGTTAATCCATGGATCTAGGAGCATCGTTCAGCCTAGAAGTCATTCAACTTCTCCCAAGAAAACAGAAAGAGGATTTCACTCTGCATTACTCAGCTGCAGACTCTCCCATGCTTCAGCGTTACCTGTGTGCTGACTGTGTCATCGACTTGGGGTCCCAGTGAAAAACATGGCCAGCACTGAACTCTGTGCTTTCTTGGAAATTAATGCAAGCAGACTGAGTTTAACTAAAATCGCTTGGTAATCCCTTTCTACATCCCTTAGGCACAGCCCTCCTCCTATTAATCAATAACTCTCTTATAGAAAGCAAGAAAGATTAAATCTAAAAGGCAAATGATTGCTGCTCTATAAAATCTTTTCTCTTTTTCTTTCAAAGCTCCTATCTTTCAGTCTTCACATGTGGCTGAAACGGAATATTGCTTTGGAATATGAAAGACCTCTGAGTAGAGAAGATCATCATACAAGGTTAAATACACTAGGACTAAAAGCTTTTCTCCTTTTGTGTTTGCTGTGTGAGAAAAGAACCAAGGATTTGTAGAAATAGCATCTGGCAGACAGAAAAAAAAAAAAGAAAAAAAGGAAATAGCTCATCATCCTTCCTAACTAGGAACGGAAAAAAAAAAAGAAAAAGAAAAAAAAAGTCATTAGAAGAGAGATCCTTGCATTTAAAATATCACACCCTGCTAAATTCATTTTACATCATATATCAACCCTTTCGATGTTGATTGGAAAAGTCAAATTCTCCTCTTTGTTCACAGTCTCATCATTATCACTTTCCTCCTGTATTTACTCCCTCTTTGTTCTGCGATTGTAGGTTTAACAGCCTGGGGTCAAGCCCCAATTTATGCAACTGCACGAGGTTAATGGTTAATGGCTTACTTCTTTCTGCCTACTCAGCACAATATTACAACCCTTGCATTACACAGAATATATAACATTATAATTTGCAGTATGACTTGCATGCTTAGTTGATGACTAAAATAAGCAACATTTATAAGGATATTACTGCAATCATAGTAAATACACAACATGCTTTTATAATATTCAGCTATAGTTTCTAAAAACATTGTTATTTTCACTCTTACTTGTTAAGCAACAGAATATGACTCACTTTTTTGGACTTTCACAGAGGAAGGAAGATGAGAGCTTCCCCCTTTTTTTTTTTCCATGGCCCACAGAATTACCTGTTATAATTGCAGTTTTTACACTCGCTTTTTCACAGGGACCCTCAGATTTCCTAGAATGACCCAGTGCCCCCTGACAGTGGAAAAAACAGGAGGTCGTGGCTCTGCAACAGCTCTCACAGTAGGACAAACAGCTGCTGCACCATTCCAAAGTATTCCTGGTGGGATACTGTAATTGCACTGCAACCCTATCCAGCTCAATGATTAAATATCATTGCTTGGTCCTGAGCCTTCAATCTTGCAAATTAACTAAGATTTTTATGTAAATGAATGGTGCTGAAGTTCCTATGGTGCTTCAAATACCTAAACCCAGTTTTTCAGTTATTGTTGGCTTTCACAGACTTCACTGGTTTATCAATCACTTAGTTATGGAGCCTACAAATCGACAATGTTTTGCTGACTGCTAATTCTCCTAGGTGATGCATATGGCACAAATAAAAAACCTATATTAAAATGTCAGTATTATATACAGAACAAGATTTTCCACTTACTCTAAAATGATTTATTATAGTCCTGTTCTCTCTCATTCAGCCTCCTGCACCATAATTTATTGGAAAACTGTTCCATAATTGCTGGTATGACTTTGACAAGAATTATAAGATGAGAAGACTTCAGTCATTAACCATTGAAAAATATATCAAGCGTTATTCTTGTATAGGACAACAAAAGCTACATTGACACTATATCCAATCACATCACATTTCTTATGCTATACAAATTATCCCTTTAAGAGGGTCACTATTTATCCAGCTGCTATAATAAGGAGGCAGCAAGAAAAAAAATCAAGCCTTTTCAAAATTAAAAACAACAATCCACAAAAGAACCCTCGCCAAGTCCTTAGCCATTATTATGTTTTTGGGAAAGCCTGCAAAAAAACAGAACACCTAAAAAGACGCTCAAGAGGAAACATTTTTATGCTATTTTCCTTGAATATACAAGCATCATTGCTCATGCTGTATGACGTGTCATAGCTCAGTTTCACTGCAGAAGAATTTGCCCCCAGAATCCATTCATGCTCTTGGATATTTCTCTGCCTATAACACTAAAAATTAAGCAAATCACTAAGTCAACTAAGCAAAGCTCCACAATACAAGAGGGATGCGGAGCTGCTGGAGAGAGTCCAGCGCAGGGCTACAAGGATGATCAGGGGCCTGGAGCATCTGCCCTATGAGGAGAGGCTGAGGGAGCTGGACCTGTTCAGCCTGGAGAAGAGAAGGCTGAGAGGGGACCTGATCAGTGTCTATAAGTACCTCAAGGGAGGCAGTGAGGAGGATGGTGCTGGCCTCTTTTCACTGGTGGCCACCAACAGAACTAGAGGAAACGGCCAGAAATGGAAGCATCAGAAGTTCCACAGGAACTTAAGGAAAAAATTCTTAACAGTGAGGGTGACAGAGCACTGGAACAGGCTGCCCAGAGAGGTTGTGGAGTCTCCTTCTCTGGAGATCTTCCAAACCCGCTTGGACGCAGTCCTGTGCCACGTGCTCTAGGTGACCCTGCGTGTGCAGGGGGGTTGGACCAGATGACCTCTAGACGTCCCTTCCAGTCTTAAGCATTCTATGATTCTATGAAGTCAAAAAATGAATGCATAGCAGCAGTCTTTCCAGTCTGTACTGATGTGCCTAAATACATGTGTTCAGGATCATCAGACGTCAGACCCATGAGATTTCAGGACAAACCACACTACTGTCCTCTTTGTCTTTATTTTAAAATCTGTCTCCATGTTTCAGTGACAAAATATGGACTTAAAGTTAAGCAGCCATTTTATAATGATGACAAATTCACTTTACCAGTTGCCATGGGAACTGGGAGAGTAGCCACTAGACTTACGGTAAAATGTATTCCCAGATGTAATTGCTTTCTTTCTGACTCTTACGATCCTACCAAGCTACCTAATTACCCAGAGAATTCAGAGGATATGCTGTCAGTTGAGCTAAGCAGTGACCCATATCCTCCATTAGTCCTCTTTGGGTCTAACTGTGGAAGGATAAAATAAACAGATGCTTTCATCTAAAGATGTTAAAATACTTACTCCAGGTGGAAGTCCTGAAAAATCAGAGGGAATCACAAGCTAACCGGGGCCTTAACTAAGTACAGCTACCTCAAACCCTTTATGCTATGAAAGATTAATATTTACCACCTGTGAGAAGACTGTTTTTGCATTCAGTGAAGGGCAATAGAAATAATAGCAAAAATATTTCAGACATATTTCCTGCCTGTTATCTAACACACATTAACACTCTTTTCCCAGTTTTAGAGCTACTGAAAACTAGTTGCTTGGCTAAAAGAACAAATTAATCATCTCAACCAATGCTACACATATCTATATCTTTTACTTACCTGCCTCCTATCCCTTTGAGATGATGAAGAGGAAGAGGCACTTCTGTGTGATGGAGTGGATGTTTTGTGAGCAGGAGATATACTCTTCTCCTCTGAACTCATCTTTGCAGCAAACTTGTAGTAATGATCTTGTGCTCTTATCACTCATGTAGAAAAAGAGAAGAGAATACTTTTCCACATCCTTCTGTTTCACAGTTTATGGAGAGGTGAAGAAGAGTTCAAACAGCTGAAGTGCACTTTAATAAACAAAAAAAAAAGAGAGAAAAAAAAGAGTAAATATATTTTCATTATAAAATACTGTTCTGTAGCAAAGAAACCAGTAGACAGTCCCTATTTAACCCAATACATCTCCATGTTCTTCACCTCCTTTCCTAATGCTACCCAGTACTGACATGCGTACACTACTCTGCAATCTCACAGAAGGTAGAAGTGGTATTACAATATTCCAAAACCTTCCAAGAAAAGGTGTAGGAGCAGAGATAACAAACCCATTACTAGGGGTTGTTGTCCCCTCTTGCACAACCTCCACAGCATATGTGGCCTCATCCATGGGCACTGTGGAGGCATTGACCTCCACCTCCACCTCCACCATTCCACCAACACCAGGTAAAGTGCGGGATTCAGCTCTGCTTTATGACCACACAAGAGCAAGTGTTCCTCTTGCCACCCATCTAAAGCTAATCCTGCAAATATTGTAAGCGGGTAACTCCTTGGGACTTCCAGCACTACATAAACACTGCTGAACATCCCATTATAATCAGCACCTCTTTAAACTCTTGTGAATATAAGGACTCTGCATGTGCAAGTAGATTCCTGAAAACAGGCGCTGACTTCAGCGAAAATCCCAGTTTCTGGGCTCAGTACCTTTCCAAATTGTGCCAACCACAGGGCTCACATCTTGCTCTCAAAGACAAGTGAAAAAATGGAGAGTGTTATAAACAGAAAGTGCTTTTGGACATAAAACCAGAGTATTAATCTTTTCATTTAAACTAAGATCTCAGTATATTTGCTGAGCTGTGTATACAAAAGCTGTACTGATGAAGGCAGGAGCTACCCATGGCCTAGTTCAGCCTGGACTGCACAGACCACCGGTTCCTCTTGCCTATACAGCTGCTGCTGACACCCCCTCTGCTCTCATGGTGCTCCGCTGGGTGTGAGTAGTTCTCTCTCATTTACTCCTCTCCACCCAAACCTTTGGCTTCATCCAGCAACAGAAAATTAGATAGTCATAGCACACAGAGAAAATTTACGTTAAATACAAGCACTGCCAAAAGCTGCGAGTACATCAGGACGGCTCAGGCCTGGAATTACGGCAGTCGACGCACACAATCGATCACTTTGAACTTGCTTCCACTGCCTGTTCTTCCATTAACCTTGGGTGAAACCATTCCCCTCTGCTTGCAGCCAGCATCTATTTTCTCCACCAGTCTTCGCCTACTCTGAAATACTGTGCCCTTTTCTTGTATACTGTGATGGCAGGACACCAAGGGCAGCACAGCACAGCCAGATTCAGATGAGTGTAGAGAAAAGCACTGTCCTGATTCATGTGATCAAGACAAAAACATATTAACTAACATCCAAGCACGACTGCTGGCTCAAGAGATTAGGAAATATTGAGGACAGAGCTGCAGCTTCCTCGAGCAGAACAGATGCTTGTGCAACACCACCATCATGAACCCAGATACTCAGAAGTGACTAAATAACTAATTACATGGTGGCTTCCAGCCACCAGCTTCTGGATCCTGCACCCTAACAACCAACCTTCTGCTGGAGCAGAGATCTGTGATGACTCATAAACAAGAGACTCCTTGGGGTTGTCTTTTGGCAGCACTGACAAAGTCACTTTATTCCAGAGCATGGGAATGTGGGTAGTATCACAGGTCCTTTGTATGCCTTCACCAGGAGCAGTTTTAACAAGCAAGTCAGTTTTCAATGAATATATATACACATTTTCTGTTTAGTGTACTAAGGAGAATGAAGCAACTTCACTTTATTAGTTAGCAGCACTTTCGCAAGCATCAGTATCACCATAACCGTGTGGATGAACTTCCTTCATGATCAAAGAGCCCCCAGGAGACTACAGAGCTCATATAACACACTTTGAGGCACGACTGGGAGGACTCAGCTGCTCCATGGCAGAAGCAAAAGCCGTCCACACATGCTGAGCATCTCAGCAACCTCTGCACTCTTTTGATTTGGAAATGGTTCTACTACAAAGGATCTGCTACAAGCCTAGCAAGACCAGTTGTGCTGTAGCTGTTCTGGCCATCGACAACTAGAAAAGAGTTGCAGGAAGCTACTGAGACACAACAGCTTAGCTTATCAGACGACGAAGTATTACTAGTAATAGAAAACATTTTATCTGTTATTTAATTTTACTGCTCTGAGCACGTGATCTAGAAGTGTTTCCTTTCATCTATGGAAATATATATATGTATTTTAATAAAAACCCCAGCCTCACCACACAACATAACGATCATGTCTTATGTCTCAGGGTGGCAGTGGTGAGGGCCCCTGGCTGCGCGGCGCCCAGGGCAGGCTCAGGGAGCGCAGCTGTGGCCAGGCTGTGCGGAATGGCCACGAGCCAGCCCACACCACCCGGCTCTGGGGCATGAAAAGTAACATGAAATTATTTGTTATCCGATAGCAGTACTCCAGCTCAGGATGTGGGCACAGGGATCCAGCCAAGAACTGTCTCAGGGAAGTTCAGTTTGGCTGTGCAGCTCTGCTCTGCTTTGCTACCTGCAGCCTCAAAAAAAGAGGATTTCCTCGCCTTCTAGAACCACTCTGTTTCTTCATTTGTCACTTCTGTTTGCATTGGTTTAAAGACAAGGTTTACATTTGCTTACATACAAGATTTGCATTTATTAAAAGGTGCATATCACAGCACCACTGTGAAATTTATTTTTACACCTCTTGTAGCAACCAAAAAAAATACTCAAGATTGTAAAGATATCCAGCATCAGGTCAAATTCACCTCTGATAAGAAAACAGCTCAAAGTACTGAACGTCATCTTTTACAGTACAAACCTGCTGGACAAAATTTACACTCCACTTTAAGGAACAAGTGAACTGCATTTTGGGAGGCATTAACCAGTAGTACCATTCTTAATAGAAACAAATTGCACAGCACATTTGTTTCACAAATTCAGAGGGAAAATATAATGAAATTGTACTCAAAGAGAGAATATTCCTGCCAGCCTAGCGTTCCCAGGGACTAGTGGGTAGTTTAACATTATTTGTACACCCTGCAAAGGTATTTAGGTGCATTTTAATCAAAGATGTGTGCAAAGATCTATACAATTTTCATACAAAAAAAATCAAATCAAATTACAAAATATAGAGATAACAATGCAAAAGTGATAATCCCAGTTTGCAAATCTGTACAGATCACTTCAGTCATTTAAGAGCTCAGTGGACAAGTATCCAGCCATTTTTGGTCACGAGGTCACTGACCAAATTTCGCAGAGCAGCCTTTGGGCAAATAAAAATCAAATGTTTTTTACAATATCTGATAATTTTTCAGACGATTCATGTGGAAAAAATGTATATTTAGTATTGGCATGGGAGGACAGCAATCTGACACATCAAGTGTGTTTTTAAAGCTTTTGGGATTGGCAAATGCTGTTAGAAATGCCAGCAAGTTGTACTCAAGAAAAGCAGCCCTGTCCCCAAGATTGAGATTCTGTGAAACACATTTTGTCTTTTGAAAGGTGTTTAAAACAAAATAGTGGCTCGTACCTGAGCTATACTATGGAGTGATGCTGTGGTAGACCTCAAGTACAAAAGGCTGTATCGAACTAGCAACTTGCTCAAACGACAAGTGTTTTATCATTAACAGTCGCTCAAAAAAGTCAAATACAAGTATAAAACTGTACCAATCCTCTTCATACTGAAACATCACTTTTTAATCCTAGTTAACAGCAATTACTCTAACACACAGTCAATATTACTCATACATGGAAATTTCTGATACAGCAACAGTTCAGTCAAAAAAAGGCAAGCCAGACATTTGAGAAAAGGTAAGCACTGTATACAAAACAAAATTATTACAGCAAAGCAGCCAAAGCTAGTGTTGAGCTTTTAGTTATTGTTCTTGCATGTTGAATTTGGATTCTAATTCTCTATATTGCTAAGAGCTTATCTTCCAATTTTGGCTTAAAATCTGCACAATGCATCTTTTTTGGAATACATTAGATAGAATAAATGTAGTAAATTGATGTAAAGAGCCTTTAGGCTCTCTGTAACTAAGACTTAAACACCCAATTACAAATCTTATTTTTTGGCTAAACTATTAAATTTACAAAAATAACACCAGTGCTGTTGAGACTTCTTTTTCATGAGATTTTCTCACAGTAGTCCTTGGCAGTCTTGCTGTTTGTTTCAGTGGGAAGAGAAGCAAGCCAAATACCATGTTAGAATACTTCTATAAAATAAGAGAAAACCCAAAAATCTAAACATTTAAACACTAAGATTTAAGAAAATCTATCTTTTTTTTTTTT
>NW_010584798.1:53950-65253 GCF_000705375.1 Tinamus guttatus | reverse complement strand
CAATTTTATCACTCCTTTTCTTCACCACAAACACTGCTTCAACTTGAAAATATTCCCACAGATTTCAGTTAGAAAACTCAAAAAGAATAGCAATATCAAGCATCAATAAGCATAATAGTATTGGCCATTAGTTACTAAATGCTGCTTATACAGGTACAATTGACCTAAAAGGTGCATTTTGTACCACATCCACTAAATCCCTCAGGAATACACAAAACCACCTATCAATTTAGGTTCATCAATTGATTCAGTCAATATAGGAGCTCATGCTGGCTCACTTCAAAACTGCTTTGCCATGAGTTCTCTGGCCAGGTAAGTGGCAAATAAATTTTTGAGTATATTTTGATGTTAAATTTTATTTTAAAAAATACAGCAGAACAGAGAAAGGTTGTTTCTATTGGAAAAAAATGAGGTCAAATACAAAGTTTAAAGTAGTAGGTTTAGGTAGGTTTAAAAATCAGAGTGATAAATACTTTGACAAGGAGTGAAATGAGACAATACACCAATGAAAAAGACTTGAGAAAAACAAGCTACGTAAATTTGCACAGAGTAAATGGAGGACACAGTAGTGAAGTAGTGCATGGAAAATATATATTGGAGAACCAGGGATACAGATATGAGAGGTATCTCACTCAGGTGCCATCACTGGCTTTAGAAGAAATCTCTGCCCTCTCCCAGAAATTAATTGTGTCCCACAGAATTTGTCCAAGTAACTCTAGCTTGGGGTTAAGCAGCTTGTGAAAGAGCATGATTAATTTTTTTTAAACGCTATTAGTAGAAGCAAGGAAAGTGTACAAATACATGACTCAGAAATGCATAGTTATAAATAGACTCCTATAACAGGTAGGTGGAAATTTTCAACAGTAAGTCCAAATGCAGCCTAGACTCAAATAACAAACTTCTGTGATAAATATTGTTTCTCACTAGCTTTGATTCCTGTGATTAATTCTTTTCTGCAAAAAATGCTCATACTACTTTATAGTCCATTTAATATTTTATGCAGTACTGGAATAATTCAGGAAGACAAGTTAGGATGTAGAACCAAGCCTCTACACAAGCCAATTGAATATATGTGACCACCCCTGTTACTAGCCTTATTTCAACAAACACATCCTTACACTGATCTGTAAATATGAGATTTTCTTTCATTTGGGAAAAGAGAGTTTTATGTGGTACTTTGCTATTATACAGTATAGACACACTACACTCAAGCATTCATTGGAGCCCAACCTTTTCCTAGGTTTGTGGAATGTAACAGGACACCTTGCCCTGCCTCATGCTGACCTCCTTTCATGCATGGAAACCATAACCATGCTTTGGTTACATGAATGTGGTAAACACAAGTATACTGCAGAAACAACAAATAACACCGCTGTTGTGTAGTGTTGATGATTTAGCACTCCCTTTATGGCAAATGAACAATCTTTCTTCTTTTTATTTTAAAATAAAACCAACAAACAATCACTTTGTAGCCACTATCAGTATGAGGAACATCAGCATTTTAGTTTCACCTGCATGGAAGATTTAATAGCACAATGGCTCCAGTAATAGCTTTCCAAGATAAAATTCAAAATAGTCATGAAAAATAACATGTGTAGGCCTTTAAACTAGTGTATTTTAAATCCTACATATGCACTAAAACAACATAACTGATAGAATGGGCTCACTGATAGTTTTCAAGTCCAGTACTTATTCCCAGGAATAAATGAGATTCTACAGGAAAGCTGGGAAATCTTTCTAGCACTAAATGACTTTTAAGATACAAGATATTAAAATTCATGTGCCTGCATTACCATTGCCTCCTGCAAGTATTTTAAAAGCTGCATAATTAAGGTTTGAATATCAAAAATGTTCACATCCAACTGTAGGCATTCATAAAGACACCAACATGCAGGTATACACATTCTGGTACTGCATACACGAGCATACACAGCTCCTAAACACTGCCACAAATCATACCTTATCCCACAGTCAAAACCATCTAAAACGGAGTTTAGACAAGGAATGAGTGTGTGTTACCTCTGAAGAGAGGTGCTGATGCAGCCTCTGGTCCCAGAGCAGACCTTGCTAGGAAGCCCTGGCAGCGCTGTCTGTGTGCCAGGACGTGCACAGCACACCTGCACCATGCCATGTGCTAGCTTATTAAATGCAGTTGTCTTTTTCTCTGTACTTAAGGTCTTCTTTTTCACACACTCCCTACTTCATAAAGTCCATACTCCACAGAAGACTGCAGTAGCAGCAAACATCACTGAGACCTTGTTTTAACACCAGCCTCTAGCATATCGTGGTGTTTCACGCTGGGTGCAGTATCTTCCACAATGACAAATAATTTCTTTTCTGAGTGGTTGCTGCAGTATGTCTCAATCATATAGAAAATCATTTGCGTAAGCATAACTGACTCCTGCACAAGGAATGCAGCACTCTGACAGACTCGGCCAAAGGGATGGACGAGGTCAAAGCACAGATAATCAGACCGAGATGAGAAGAGGTCAGCACAACATCTGCCTTTCCTATTTTCTGCTTGCCTTCCTGATTAAGCATCAGTTTCTGCCCTTCCAGATCCCTGAAGCGTGTGTGGTAATTAGCAACGTTCCAGCATGCCCAAACCTCCAGCTTAAGTGATAATTTCAAAACGAGCCCGCAGCTCATCTGCCATCTCCGAGGACTGCATGGACAGCTGACGTGATCCTGGGATTTTTATTAGGATTCCTTTGTTGGGCTCCTCCTGAGGAGCAAGCTGTCACAAATATAGAATATTATTGATTTGAACGGGGAGGACATATTTTACATATTGTGGAGGCAGCATACTGACCTGTGTTATATGCATTTGTAGCAGCTTCTGTGAGCAGAAAGTTAAGCATGTTTATGTGCTTACACATAAATACTAATATGCATTGTTTCCCAGTTAAAGATAAACAGAAAAAAATATCTTATGGACACTACATGCCTTTATGAGTTAACATAAGTCTAAAGCACTTTTAAAAGCAATAAATAATAATAATAATAAACCTGATCCATCTCTACACCGCTTTTTAAGCCAAAAGCATTGCTGAGGAATTTGTTACTATCACAATTTTTCAAGGAGAAATTTTTCACTTTTTTTAAAATAAGTCATGAAGAGATTAGAAAACTTTAATTCAAACTTCAGGAAAAAAAAAAGTCTTAAGAAAAAAAGCGAGCAAGTTTCATGTATCTGGAAGATATAATGAAAAAAAACCCTTTTTGACCTACTCCTTAAAAATACTCTTCTTAATCTTATTGCAGTACTGGATTTTTTTAGCACAGGCAATTTGGACAAAAGGAGAGGAAGTTAAAAGCATAAAGACTTTCAACTGGGCAGTGATCTAAAACAGAGAACCTGATTTCCTTTATAACAGGAGTGCAAGATATATTCAGAAAAAATATATGAAGCCTCAAGAGCACAGGACCCTAAAACGCATATGTAGCCCTTGAAATCTTTACCTAGCTGCATTTTACTATCCTCCTTTTATTAACCTATAGTTTGTCTCTCTGTACTTTGTATTTCCACTGTTTCATGCACTTTTCATTATGGCTATAAGCTTCAGAACTACCGAGTAAAATTTTGATTTATGTGCCTCAGCAAATTAAAAGTTGCCTATTATATTGATCTTCATTTTTGCATGGTATATCATCAAACTCTTGTAGGGAAGATGTCACAAAGTTTATTGCTATCTCAAAATAAACTCAAACACCAGTTCAATAAACATCTTGGAAGCAAATGCTAGGGTGTTCACCCAGCGTGCACAGAGAGGGGAGGCAAAAAACTGCAGCAATAGTGAGAATTTGCAAGGAAACTATTTTTTGGAATGCTAAAGAGAAGGTCATAGCTAGGGTCATAACTAGAAGAAAAAGAAAAAGAAAAGAGAAAAAAAAAACAACAACAAGATGCAATTACAGGATAGGAGTTTTATTCTTGGAAGCAATTAGCCTGACAAACCATTAAACGTCGCAGTAGATCAGAGCTGTAAAGGGTAAAATCCTGAATGATTTATATATAATCAGAGAAATATCAAGAGGAATGGGGAGGTTGTATTATCTCTGTGACTGCTACTAAATCACTGTGTCCTGTTCTGCTGCCCGCATTTCATAAAGACATTCACAAATTGGTTCAAAAAGCAAACCAAGAGCATGATGAGAGAATTGAAAAGCATCACTACTAATAAAAGATTTATAGAGGTCAACCTATTTAGTTTGTCAAAGAGAAGATTAAGAGATCATTGGGTGACAATCTATAACAAGTTGCATTGAGAGAAAGGAATGTAATATTAGAATTCTTCTCAAAGGTATAACAAAAGCTAATGGGTCAAAAAAAGGAGCTATATATATATACACACAAGTTAGAAATAAGGCACACACTTATAAGAGTACAGATAATTAAACATTGATAAAACACTGAGGATCACGATGGATGTTTATATGGGAATGAGAAGACATTTTTAGATCAGACTGGATTTTAAAAAAAAGTTCCAAAGCTCAGCCACAGTTACTAATGTGGGAGGGAAATTCATTCGGCAAAGTGCATTGGCCTCCTGCAAGAGGCCAGACTGCAGCATAATGCAGATTCTCCCTCTCCTTTCCCACAGTCCTAAGGGAATAAAAACTGATGGATGAACTAAAAATATATATATATATTTATTATTCTAATCTTTAATGCATGATCTCTCATGCTTTAATCTCTCCATTTTGAATATTCCAATTTTATCCTCATATGTCACAAAGCATTGATTTTTTTTTTTATATGGAACACTATTAAATATTCTTGAAGTCTAGAGAAATATGTATTCTGCTTACTGCTAACACTTATTTCTCTTACTGTTTTAAGAAAATCTCTCTTACTGACACTAGCTTAAAACCTAAGTGTCCACGGAAGCGCAGGAGCACATCATAAGGTCTATTGTTATCTCATTACTACCTGAATTTCTTTGCAGCTCACTGAGTGATGGTTTCATTAGAAAAACAGAAAAAAAGAGAAAACAGATTATTGCTCATGCCAATGAAGTACCAAAAATGCATCAAGCACTTTACAAAAACATTAGAATTCACAGACATGCTTGAAGAGAGAAAGAGATGAAAAGCTCATTTTTAAGCGTCTGCAGAATTCTAAGACACAATGACTAGAATTAAACTGAGCAGAAGAAAGGGGGAATTTCTCAAGAGCAATTTCCTGACAGAGCAAATCAGTGGGAAAAAATCTTTTTTTTCTCCCTAATGTGCATCTGATTATCTCTTGACTATCGTCTATGAGGGAAAGGTATTCAATTTTGTACCAGATTATTACTTAACATCAAGTGCAGAATACATCAATTGTTAAGTAAACTTCGTTCTTCCTGCTTTCAAAATGCTAGCAAGTTACTATACAATTTCATTGGGAAAAGAAACAACATCCTGCAAAAACACTCAAAAGTAACATTCACTTAGCATGGAAGGATCTCTGTCTCCAACATTACCAGTAACATCAGCTAGAATTACACTACACTAAACTGCTCCCTTCTGTGAAGTGCACTAAGCATGTCTTAATATGAGAACAGAAATGCCCTCAGGCACCTTTCACATAAAAATTATCTTAGCAGCCCTAGAAAATTCTCATAATGGAGAAGCTGTATGTTGTCCATCAGTCACTGATTTCCAAAATATATTATACACAGAAGACTGTTCATAACATGTATTGAGCTTTCTACATAAACGCTTTGCAAATCAGAAGAGACTACTGTGATCATTTAATACAAAATGGACCAAGGGAGTTTTCTGACTTAAGCCCCATTTGAATTATACCATATAATTTGGCAAATCATCCAATATGAATGCAAGTGGCCAGAAGTGGGAAGCCACCACAAACCCTAATCAGCTCTTGTACTAATTAATTACCCTGCATTATTAAAAATGTGCATATTATATCTCATTTAATTATGTTTAGCTTCAAACCTTAGCCAATGGATCTTGTTAAAGCTTTGCCTATTGCACTGAAGAACTCCCTATTATAAAGTTTCTCGGTGCATGTACCCATTGGTTTTGGTATTGATGCGACACTTTGGGAATCTAACATTGGTTTTCACACTTTTTGAAGGATTTCATTGTTTGAAAAAACCTGGAGAAGAATTGGCATAACTAAGGAGCTGATAAACATTTTAGCATCAGATGCTCAGAAAAGTGTGTATTTACCTAATTCAAAGGATGGCTAAAAGGTTCCTAGAACATCTCAGATGAGACATCCCTTCCCTCGTAGCCCTCCGGGATGAGGCAGGTGGCCACTAGAACTTGCGACTACACACGTGGTTTTATTCTCGTCATAGATATGTTTCATGTTAGCCAATTGCTCATATACTACATTAACCCATACTACATTCACTCCTTTTTATGAAAAACTGTACAGGGTATTACCTTCTAAAAGGTATGCTGCCTGTGAGGCTATGCAGGCTCCACAAAGCGTGACTCCAGGTCTGAGGAGAGAGGAGGTCTCAAACTACATAAATGAAGAAGTCACAGCGCACCACAGGCCTCTGTCACAGTTGTGTGGCAGTAACTCAGCAGCGCAAGGAACACGGCCGCTGGCAGGCAGCGCTCCTGCTTATTTGTGTGTGCACTGGGAAACCACCACTCTCACTTCCTAGCATCCAGCATTGCTACTTTCTTGGAAGGGAATATACAGAAATCCTACTCACAATTCCTTACAATTAGGGACAGGACACTTGCATTTAGTATTCCCTGGTGTTTCACAGAAAGCAGCATGGGTAGTAATGCCCAGCTGAGATTCCTGTTTCATCTCTCTTGAAAAATGCCTTGCCTTTAAGCACTTCAGTGATTGATGATCATTATTACATGACCTGCTGCATTAGCACCACTTGCAAGACGTGAAATTGCTTTTCCTCTGCTTGACACACGATAAACCAGAATGTCCACAGTGGCAGTGGAGAATAAGACTGAGACACTCAAATGGAGCTGTGTAATCAGGAAATAGGGTGTATGGGTCCAGTCAACTGAAAAATGGGTTAATTTTATATCTGGCACTCCCACCTCCTTTCAAAGCTCATCCCCTCTAGCCCCTCTCCAGTATTTTTCAGTTTCTCCATCCCCCATTTGAGTACACAGCATCTCCCTACACACCAGTTTATTCCCTTACATTTCCTGACCACATCAGTTAATGTTTCCTCCTGCACCTGCTCCATTCATGAAACTTCATGTCTTTCTTTTCTAACCCAAACTCTATACTCAAACTCTTTTCTAATCCAAACTCTTTTTTTTCCTAGCTGAGACATTGCACAGCATGGCCTAGAGGCAGCAACAGAACAGCTCACAGCAACAAATTCTTTTAAAACAGTGCAAAACAAATGCAATATTTGCAAATAACTGCTATTTGAGGGAAAGGCTGGTGTTGTGGATTCAATTTAAAGACAAACAAAGATAACCTTCAATTCACTTTACAACACATGGATCTGTGCCTCCAACCTCTCTACCTCAAAAGGCCAAAGTAAGAGAAAGTTTTTTTCCTGCTTGGTTATCACCAAATATTAAATGGCATACTGAGAAAGAGAATATGCCTTGTTTCAACAGTACTAAACCTGTGGCAGACTATTATTTTATCATAAACCATTTGCAATTTTCTTTGCAATTTATAATCGAGGGGATTAAAATAATATCAGCCACAACATCAGCACTTACACAATGCTTTTCATATCAAAAGCATTTAAGGAGTTTAATTTTAGCATGGAGTCAAGTTAGTTATAGCAGATGCAGAGTTTGCAAGTTGCAATGAATTCTCACAAAGTCCTCATTAATGATCTGCAATAATTGTTCCATTCAAGATTTAAATGGAAAGCGTCTGCCAATTATGCACAACAACTGTGGTTTAGCAGAATATTTACTAAAAAATAATACATTTTCTTTTGTGCCCAAATGCAAAATTCCCAAACTGATCTCAAGAGCACAAGGGAAAATTCCAAACTACCTAATTTCAAAACAACTTTAAAGAGACTTAATCTTTCCTCAACACCTTCTTCAGTTTCCCCGATAAGAAGCAAAATCCTTGTTCAGACCTTTTAAGTCATGGTTTAAGTCACCTGTGTTGACCACACAGCGTAAAGGCAAGCGGCAAAACCCAAGAGCTGACTGTAGTATTACTCTACTGAACAGAACTCTAGTGAAAGAACTGATGAAGGGAACATATGCTGAGGAATGAGGGCTCTTCTGCAGTCTCTCCAGTTTCCACCCTGCTTAGTTATATGCAGGATGAATCATCAGTCACAAGTCAGACAACTGCTTTTCATGAATACTGCCCTTGCCTAGTGCATAAAGGAAAGGTCTTTTTTTCAGTATGTTTAGTTAGAAGCAATTAAAGATGAATTTAGGTAAAGTCATACATAGATAGTTATGTCATATACATGGAAATCTATAAAAAAAGATGGCAAAGAGAGGCAAACTTTACAGTTTTCTACTAAATCGGATAATACAACCTTTCATGCAGCAGGTAACTCAGCACTGACCAACCATCCCCACACTGCAGTAAAAGCCTAAACCTGCTATCATTTAAAAAGATTAACAGTGCAGTGTGCAGTGACAAAACCAAAAAAAAAAGTAAGATTAAATAGCCATATCAAATGTTAGTATGGGTGATATACGCCCTGGACATTTCCTAACTTGATCAGGTTGCCCCTGTCTCACAGTGTACTGCTGCATATCATATTTTGCACAGGGCATCAGAAACTTGCAACAAGAGCTCATGCAATAGGCTAGTATTTTTAGAGATATTTCATGAATTTTACTCTATCTAATTACATTATGTCAACTGGCACCAACTCTATGGAGCTAAATTATAAAATATTTCTAATACACAGAGTAGCTTCTTGGACTTGACCTGTAATCATCCCATGCAAATGAGAAGGCAGCTCACTTATTTTAAAATGTAATTTGGAGAATCTAAAATTTAAAATGCTACTTAATGACTCATTTACAATAAAAAAGGTTTCAAATATAGAACAGATTCTAAGATTTTTTTTTCTTTTTTTTCCCTCCCAAAATATCATCTTTGTTTCAAAAACAGGAAAGTAAAACTGTCAATCTAAACCTAGCAAGCAGCGAATACCCATAAAATTAAGAGTTCTGCATTAAGAATGGTGAGCAACTGCAAACCAAGCTGCCTGCAGATGCGATGAAGCCAGTATGACTTTGCAGTATTTTAATCTTCTGCATTAATTCCTCAGATTAGGGACTGTCTATTCAAGATAATAATGGTGTTTTCTTTTGTGATGAGAAGAGACAGAAAAGATGATAAGTGTTCCTGAGGTATAAAATTTTTATGTACTGGAAAAAGCATCAAAGAAAATCCCTGAACTAACATGCAGCTAATGTCTCAAATTATTGAATGAAATGCCCACTGCAAGACATACACTCTACAGTTGGTTCAATAGTGCCCAAAGATTTGTTTGTAAAAGTGCCAAGTACTCTCAGGCCAGCACCAAGCAGCATGAAGCATTTTACACTAAGCAAGAGCTAATTGAACATGGACAGAAGAAGAATCTTCTCAAGTTTGCAGCAGCCCATCGGAATCTGTTAACAGTCAGCTGCTATGATAGATCATGCTCTCTAGATGCCCCTTTTACCCAAGTTGGCTTCTTTTCCAGTAATATATCACAAGGGAGGGGAAAAAAAAAAAAAAGGTATAAAACCTAGAAATAATACATCCTATAAGTTAACAAGGTTTTTGCTCTGCAGAACGTGAAGATACATTTTTGTCCTTCTAAAATGGATGTTATGTTACCTTCAGTTTGAAGGCAGAAGGAAACATAAAAGACAGATTACTAAGCAACTGTAATATAAGATTAAAACTACAATATTTGCAATTGCAGAAGGCTTGAGCACAGCATAAGGTCTTAGGAAAAGGATGCACTATAGCCTTACATTATTTCAAATTTGATTCACCCATATAAAATGACCACAATAGCCCATCTTCCAAATGAGGAAGTTGCGTAAGAGAGCACTAGTGAAAGAAACATCTAGTAAAAATACTGTAAGTTAACATTTTTTCCTACATACATCTAGGAAATATTCAGCTATTTCCCATTACTTAAAAGCCAAAGGAACTTGTAGACAGTATAGAAGTCCAATATTGTTTCATTTTCTTAAAATGTTTGCATGTTATCTCAAAACCTTTATGAGGCCATGCACATTTGTCCAATATAAATATTTATTTTCTTATTTTCCCATCCTCCTCCTGTTTTTACTATTGTTCTAGAAGGTCTTACCAGTTTGGATTTGGTAGCTGAGTATGGCTCTTCTTATAAAAGAGGAAAGTACACAGCTGTAAAAGGCTTGTGACTACCAGGAGGACCAAGTCAATGATGAACACAGACCCAAACCCTACCTAGCACATGAAGGACTCTATGGTGGCACAGGTAAGGAGGGCTTGTCTGCAAAGCCCCACTCAGAACAGGATAAAGGACAGGTAACAAAGCCACTTCTACAAGATGCCAAAGACTACACTTTTGTTTGGTCAATGCAAGAGAGGAAAAGGATTGTTTCTCGATTTTTTCATGCCTTTTTTTCTATCTTTATTTTTTTTGCTTATCAACCAGCTATCATCTTGCTCTCCTGAGCAAAATAAGCTGGAAGTTAATAGCTTGAAGATTTGTAGCACAGAAACCTTCTACATATTGTGCTTCATTAATTCAACTATAGCTGGTTCATTATACAACTTTTTTTTTTTTTAATTTAACTAAACTATTTCATGACTTGATCCACCAAACAAATAAATAAACATATATATATATATATTTAAAAACATGCATATTTTTTTGCTGTCTTGGATGTCACTATCACTTCAAAGCTAGACTTTTTTATAGTCTGATTTTTATGCTCTTCTTTGCCTGAGTCAGAAATGACTCATTACCTAAGTTATGATGAAATGTACAAAAAACATAACGTTCAGTCAAATGGAGTAGAGCCAAAGGCTTGAGGTACCCTTGCTTTAAAGCATTTTCCAGCTACAAATACACTGACTGCTCCAAACTGACATAAACTGAAATTTCTGCTCTCATTTATAATTTTTGCACATGACACTACTAGATGAAATAAGGGAATGGACAGAAACAACTTGCCTACGTTTAATGTTCTAGTCTTACATCAGCTAATTTTTGCTGTACAATATTGGAAATTAATTTTCATTTAGAGCTCAGAAACAGAATGCATCTCAACTAATGTGAAAGTATGTTACAAAAAAAATAAGTTCCAATAAACAATGAATTACCTTAGTATCATGTTTTTATTGATAATGAGACAGAATAAAAAGTAGC
>NW_010584798.1:33068-53913 GCF_000705375.1 Tinamus guttatus | reverse complement strand
AGGAAAAAAAATGATTCAATAAACAAACATGTAGTTTCCACCAGATTAAAAAGTTATTAGGAAGAACACTTTTCATTTTTTTTCTCTCTATAGGTTTGGAAAGAAAGAAAATTAAGAATAAAGAAAAATAAAGAGGGGAATTGAGAGGGCCATTATATAGAAGTTCCTAAATTTAAGCCTTGTAATGTGCTTTCCCATCAGAGCAAACTCAAGATTCATCATTTTATTTATGGAAGGATTCCCAGAAAAGTCCTATTCAGCTCTGCTGCAACACCCATGTCAAATATGGGAGCAGCAATCCAAAACTCAGGAACAGCAAGAGGTTTAGATAACAGCTTTAGAAGAAAACTGGTAGGAACCAAATCCTACTGGTCACTAACAATAGCTAGTGGCCAACCATATCCAAAAGGACACTGGTGTCACCAGCGCAATCAGTACAAGTTTTGCCCTCACAAAAGTGCATGGTGATGACTGCCAGTTTCGCCTGAAAGCCCCTGAAGAGAAGCCAAGACTACAGAAATATTATTATTATTTTCGTCATTAAGAAGTCAGTTCAGAAGAACGTTTCTGACTCACTGCCTGCACTCCACGGGGCACATAAACAAAACTATCTGCAATGTGTTAAGCATCACATTCACATGGAAAAATTACAATTTTTAATCACAGTAAGTGACATTGACCTCCGACCTTGAAATATCTTATTTATCTGAAAATACTAACATTTTGAACTTTGGCCATTTTCCTGTCTGAGGGGCTGAAAGTTTTTAACAGTCGCCAAATATTACAGAGATACTTTTGCTCAAATGGACTACAGGCTTTGTAATTTTACTTTGTAATATTAAAACCTGTGCCATAATTGAGATGATTTAATAAATCTCAATAGTTTAAAACAGAAATGTGGCAAAGGTCAAAAAATAGTGGAATATATTATCTTTTTGAACCACGAGTGTTGCCATGTGCATGGCACTACAGGAACTGGGCTGCTCTCCAGCAGTAACTAGCACCATCACAACTGCCAGCATTTCCTGAAAACCGGCAAGTATCACCTGGCCATTGCTACAGAAATAGCATTTTTTATGCATGGCCACTGTTGTCCTACAACTTTAGGATACTTGATCTAAGCAGCAAATCTCACACATGAAATGAAGGAGCTGGAACAAACCATAAATGCTTTGCAAAAAAAAAAAAGTGTATCAGCACACTCAAAGACAGTATCTATGTAAATATTTGTATGTCACCAAAACTGCGTCACTGCAATTAATATTGCCATTTAACAAGACTAATTTCCTAATCTAAAAGATTCACAGAAAGGACACAGATCCTCTTCTTACTGTGAAGACCCATTCTTAAGGCACATAACACGCAAAGCAAATCCGTCGCGGTAACCTCATGGTGTTTCGCGCTCTGGCAGAAGCTCTGAGCAGGCAGCACATCGGGATCCTGACATATGTGGGAGTTTCACAGCACCTGCAAAGCAGCAGAGGCTGCTTGTGAGGCCCCCCGGGAACCAGAGCTGCCAAATCTGCTACAAGACAGGTCAAACCCAGCCCACAAGAGCCAAATACATCATCACCAAGAGCACGGGAGAAGGTCAACCATCACTTCAGGCCAGCACACTCTCACATGCCACTGCACACCTAGGCCTAGCATCAGTGATACAGCTCAGTCGCCCAATGTTTACTGAAGCCTTTTGCACCCAACATTGCCACATACTGAATCTTTCAAGCCACACAAAAGAAGAGCTCACCAGTCCCAGACTAAAGCAAGCTTGTCATATACCTAAAAATCACAAAAAATAAAAAAAATGGTTAAGTCTGAGCCCATTGTCATATTGCTCTTTCTTCAGGAAAAGATTTTAACCACGAGTATGCAAGTATCAAAATAGAAAAAGGGGTATTTTATATTTCATAATAAGTGTTTTTCCTCTGGTATAGTCAATCAAATAATTGTTTGTCTAAAGATCATATCATGCTAATTTCTTTGGATAGACTCCACTGCATTCTTGTCATTTAGAAATTCCGATTTTAATTAAAAAAATAATAATTCCTCAACAGCAAAATTTGGCAGCAGTTCTACAGGCTGCAATCTAATATTGCCCAAATAACTCCTTAGGGTATCACAGAATCAATACTCCAAAACAAATTCTCTCAAAAGTCAGGTGAGTTACAGTACTGTGGGAACCTTCATTTACATCTTCAAAAACTATTATTTTGTATTTAATACGTATAACCCTCTTTGTTTTTCGCCCTACTAGAATATAGCTTTGTTTAATAATTACTGTTATCCTGAAAAGATGTAATGAGCCAAAATTATGACAAAAATCTATTATTTAATCCAATTTACCATAAGCTAATGCTACAACAATTAACAATGCTGTCTATTTTGGCAAATCATCTGTAGTTTAAATACAAAAAGAACAACCCTAAAAAAATAAAGATGACTTGTATGACATTTAGTATTGGGAACAGTTTATCTGAGTCACCTGTCCGACCATCACAGCTTAGTTAGTTATGAACATGAATTCAAAAGCCACCAGCTGCCCTCATAACCATCATCTCCCGTCCCACCACCTCGCAGAAGCTTCTCAGTGGGCTTTGCAACCTTTCCTTCCTCCAGCCAAGAACATACAGAGAAAAGCACTTCTGGGATTATTAGACACCCTAAATAAAAGTTTGTAAATAAAAAGCAACTCAGAAATGACATCATATTTAGCAAGAGTTCATACATTAAAATACTTTAAGACCTTTATCAGCACCACAATTTACACAGTCAAAAAATACAAACAAACAAAAAAATAAAACCAGTACCATTGTGATGTGGCTTTTAAAAAAGTACACTATCCCCCTTCCCACTGCATTTGGTTAGTGAACAGCACAAGCTCATCCTGGTCACCGGGGCTCATGTTCAGTTTCATCTACAAAGACCTGGATCTGGGCCTGTTCTAAATTCAGAAATTTAGAGAGAAAATAAGTACTGGTCTGAAGTTGAAGCTGACAAACTCAACCAGAAATAAGACATAAATTTTCAAGCAGAGCTATTGGCTCAAATTGTGTTCACTTAGTCAGATTGACAGAATCAGGAAAACAACAGACTTTACACTGGAAGGTAAACTGAATGAAATGGCTTTGCTGTTTCTTTTTTCTTAGTTTATTCAGATCACATTACCAGACTTAGGATCAAGAACAAATTTTCCCTTTAGCTCAAACTGACAGGGCTTACAGAGATGCAACCATCGGACTTCCTTGGCTTGCATAATGATCTATGACAACATGCTCCAATACATGAACATGGTTGGGAGGACGCAGCCAGAGAGTCCCTTCCCAATTACGTTAATAGCAGGCGTACGGAAAATATTCCCAAATTCCATTTTAATCTAACAATAACACAGAGAAATCTCCTGGGAAATATGGGATCAAAAGAACAAAAATTAAGAAGATTAAAGAGGCTGCCAGTGAAGGAGATAACTGGAAGGGAAACGATGTTCTACAGTTACAAAATAGTCAAATTCTACTTTTAAAGAAGATTGTTACAATTAGAACTACTTCAAATATTATAATGAGTATATTGCTCAAAACAGGAGAGATTTTATATTTGTAAGATAAAATTTACTGGACAGCTCGTAAAACATACAGCTTTGCAAAATACAAAGACAATCAATATTGTATAAAAACAAATAAACTTTTGTTTTAATCAATTTATAAAAACTATGGATCTTTAAATACATATATACAGAGACAAGAGGTCTCCGAATCTAATGTAAGCAGAAAGACAGTTAAATAAAATTGATACAATTCCTTAAATGTTGAGGAATGTGAGCCTCTCTGTTTATTGTTTATAAAATCCACTCAGTGATGGAAAGAACATGTAGCTGTAGATTACATTTTATATAACTTTTTTATTGTTACTATCTAAAATAAATTAAAAATCTCTATTACATAAATGGACAGGCTTTACTCTGAGGAAGGTAGAATATAAAATGTACCACTTCCTCAATTCAGTTAGCTGCATTTTACAGATTAACCTCCTAAATCTGTACTTCGGCTTGAAAATTAGTGGCTTCCTCCTTGGCAGCTCTAAATATTCAACAGTTCATGCTGAAGCAAATGTCAGCAGTGTTTGAGGGCTTGCACCACTGAGAAGAGGTTTCTCTCCTCAGCAAAGCTGATAAAAGCAACAAAACAAATCACAAAGTGAAATAAAAATTCCCAATAGCAGACGTTGCCCACTCAAAGCTCTTACAAGAAATCTGCTCAAATTTATATGGCAAGATGGGTATTTTAAATGCCTAGCTACTAGAATTACTTGAAGTTTCTGAACATGTTAGCAAAAATACCACAAGGAAAAAGGAAAAAAAATCAAGTTCACTCTCCTAAGGAAAAAGATAGTACCTTTGAAAGCGGGGTACTATGCACATTGACTTGTAGAGGGACAGGACAGGGCAAGCTCATTCCACACTTACATAGCAGGTTCATTAAGTTCAGTTACTGCAGCAATGGAGACTCCTGCAAGAACCTGGATAAATCTGCAACCAAAACTTCATTTAGGTATCAAAAGAGCACATGCTAACATGAAAAGGCTCTGGCCAAATGATAACAAACTAGGACATGAACACATAGGAAGATGACGACCCCATAAAAGCATGGGATAAATTCAGGTCAATTAGTAAGTAACCCAGGAAAAGGAGGTTATTTTTGTTGTAGCAGGTGGTAGAGCTCTGTGATTTTTACATCAGTGAACCCTGCTTTCTGAACCCAATTCTGCACACTTGCATCTTCTGCACGTAACTGCGACTACTGCAGCAGCAACTACGTTGAAAGCAGCTGACAGAGCAGAGCACTTAGAGTGACCAGTGAAAATTAGATTTTAATAGATTAGGACACACATCAACGTAACAGGTTTTGTTGATCAAATTAAACCAAATCACTAGAGAAAAAAAAGCCCTGAAGATGACATCAGACAAAATGGATTGTATAAATGAAACATAGCTAAAGGAAAACAAAAGTAGTTCTGGAACTAACAAGGAATGTCCTCCTTTAACGACTAAAAGAACCTCTATCTAAGTGGGAGAATAAACTGACTCTTAATGAGACTCCAGATATCATACACACACACACCCACACACCCGTCTTCAGCAAAGCACTGATGGAAGATGAGTTATCTTCTGTTTAATTCTTTGGGTTTGTGTCTCATATTAGTTTTATTTTGAAGGTCTCCCTCCTCTTAGAATTCCTTAAAATTCTTTAAAGCAAACAGTTAAGATTAGAGCTCTGCATTGCTCTGAATTTTTTAAAAAGCTTAAAGGATCTGAACAGATGGAACAAATCCATCACAGGGACATGAGCAATCCTCAAATTCAAAGACTTTATGGGCATAAAATGAGAAAAAATAAAGTGGGTTAACAGCAGTAAAGTGGCTAGCGCATCCCAGTATGAACGCGGAGACACAAGTGCAAGCCCTTTGCCTGGGCTGGTGCCAAGGCTTGCCTGCAGTTACCCAAGCTCTAAATAGGTAGCTCTTCAGTCAAGCAGAGAAGCGGCAAGGGAGACAGCTGTGATACTCACCATATGGTTCCCTTGGGTGCTGTTGGCTGCAAAATACAAGTCTGCCTTAACTGCATATGACCAATAAGCCACCTGCACCCAGAAGGGGTCTTTAGTAGCCTCATAGCGGGGAAATAAAACTTCAAGCTTGCAAGCATCAGAAAGTCAGTTGATTTCTTTTTAATTGAGGGGAGAGAAAAAAAAAGGGGGGGGAATACAGAAATACAGATTTTTCGACAAAAACTGGGCGTCTCATGCAAAATGCACCATTTTAATGTTAACACTTCCAACATGCTTGAAAAAGGCTCCCTTCCCATTTTTAATCCCATTATCTACCCCCTCTTCTCAGTATTTCCTCTGCATTTTTCTTATTTTCTAAGTGTTTTTATCCTGTTCAAATGCTTCTTCCACTTCACCAGTCTTTTCTGCTCCATTTTTTTTTCCATTCTTTGTTTTATTTCTGCATCCACAGAGCAAAAACCATCCCCACTGCCATTTCCCAGGCAATTCCCTCCTTCACTGACATGGCTTTTTACATTTTTCTCTCCTCATGTGTCTACCCTGTGCTTATTTTCCATGAGCCCAGCAGAAAGCAGAGCGCAGGCAAAGATAAAGGGGGAATTCCTCCGGATTGCCTCCGCCGCCGCGAGGAGGGCCGCGTGCCGCTCCTGGCGCGCCGTTCCAGCTGGCGGAGCAGCCATCCTGGTGGGATCTGCCAAGGATGCTACGTTGCTCGGGCAACCACTCCTAACAGTCTTTTGGGATGCTGAGCAAACAAGATGCTTGTCCCAGTGTGCATGAAGGTCATGCTCGCGCTGTACCGGCGCACGCGGGTTACTGCTACAGCAAGCAAAGCGCTGGGAGAACAGACGAAGCAGCCCCGCACGCAGTCGCCTTTCAGTCATGTACAAAATCCAATCCACTCTGCTGCTACCCCCATGTAGAATAACACGCGCACAGCACAGCTGCCATACAAGACCGCAACATTTACTGTGCCAGTGATGCCAGACACATGAATGTTATCCTAGACGCCTGCTAAAAGCAAATCCAGATGTTTCCTGTGGCTTGAGAAAATAAATTATCAACCTGTTTACATACAATAGCATCCTACAAGAAACAGACTGTCACCTTGGCAGGGTACTGTTAACATCGTTCAGCTAATGGGAAGAAAAATTCCCAGAAAGAAAGTCTCTCTTAAAACAAATAAAGGCTGATGCTTTGAGAGTAGTAACTGCTGTCTCAAAGTTCCCCCAGAAGGTTCATCCCAATATATGAAAATTTTACATCTCAAAAGAAACTCACCATATGCTGGGATGGCTTTTCTTAACTAAAAAAGTCTGCCTCATGTTTTTGGAACAGAAAGATCTTTCCTTGGGCATGTTTATTGACATGTTTCATAAACTGCAAATTTTGACTGAGAAAAGGACGTACTTTAGCTGTATCCATAGCGATTTTTTTTCTTCAATTTGGTGACCAGAAGGAGAAGGAAAAGATAAATTTCAAGTAACTTGGAAACAAAAATTCAGGTGTAACATCAAGACACAGAGAAATTAAATTTGAACTTTTCAAAATGTTCCCCATTTTTTCTTCAGTGGAAAGTATTTGCTGAATTTAATCTAAATTCACTAACAAAGGTACTGTTACCCCTAAAGAGCACTTGGTATTCCAGCAGAATCAACCTCCTCTTCTGTGGGCGCAAATATTGTCTCCCATTATTTTCTGCCTGATCCACAAGACATACAGATTTGCCTGAATTTTTTCATTTAAACTGGTGAGTTACATGGCAGATTCCACTTAAACTTGAAATGGATCCTTTAAGAGCCTATCAGAAAAATGGAAAATGACTCAAATTCTTCTTTTAACTATATTTACTATATTTGTACATTAATAGCTACACTGTGACACACAGAGATTTCCTACAGCCAATGCTAGTTAACCCATATAGCTGTGTGTAATGTTTTTATCTTCTCCAATATTCTTCCAAACATACAGACATTGCAGCACCCTAAAATAAGCACATATACCTACCAAATTTAAGCCCTAGAAAATAACTGGACAAGCTAAGGAGGGAAAGATCTATCACGACTGATATAAAAACTTCTGGCCTAGGAAGTCTCCCAGCCCAAAAGCACTTAGGGCTGACCATGCCCTGGGAAAGCAACAAGAGCAGAGCAGGGCAAGGGTACAGGGCTGCCTATTGGCAACCGCCAAATCCCAGATGCCAGGCTAAGCAGATCTGGTGTGCTACAGCCATCCTTCTCTTTGCTATTCTTCCATTTGGAGAAGAAGGAGTATAAATAAAGTGTTTTCAAAATCAGACTTGCTCCAGCGTCCAAAAAGTACTTTTCTGATGAAGTCGCCTTAACTGTAATTCAGCTTTTTTTGAAGGTACTGTCCTAGTTTCAAAAGCCTGAGAACAGTTAAACTGAACTGAATATGAGATACAAATTTAGCAGCTAGATATATTTAGCCTCAGTTGGTTGGGAAGCACCAATACAGTCTTTGTTTAGACACATTTGCAAGCACGTACAGCAACTATTTTCGTTCAAACTTTCTTGCCTCTAGCACCTCCATAGTAGTTTCTTAATACAGTGTAGCAGTAGCTGTTTCTTAATAGTAGTTCCATAGGATTTGATTCTTAATACAGTGTTTTATAATATCAGAAAACTCTTAAGGACCACAAAAAGTACTCCTATTCTTTAACATAAGATTTTATCAGTAAGAATGCTTAAAAACAAGACCATCTGAACAGGCTCAGGTCACACAACTGACTATCAGGAGGTTCTGTATCATAAAACATTGCCACTAGCACTTACTACACCCACAAGCTCAACGATATCCTAGCGCTATCATTCAATGGCTTTCACCTTTCATAAAGATATTTAGAGGCTTTTTCAACTTCAGAATGATGTTTTGCCACACATAATATAATTAGATACAAAAAGATACTATTCTTTTTTAAGGCTGGAGAAAGAGAAAACAGGAGTCATGTTTCTCTATTATAAACTATTATGCATTCTGAAATGTTAATAGAACAAGTGACAGTGGTGAAATGCACTCAAGAAATAAACGTCAGGAAAATTAGACTAAGCATTAGCCTTACAATTAATGCTACTGACAACATGGTAATTTTCAGAGGAACTATGTGAATTACTGAGGAGTTAAAATATTCCTTGATAACTCCAAGTAAACAAACAAATTTTGATGTCTTGCTGTCTGTGTGTCCTTTGTTTTTAGTTTTGAGCTAATTTTCAAAGGCATTTTTTGCTCATATCAGCACAGATATTTACATGTAGCCCTTGGAGTTTACAAAACCCAGCACTGCAGTGGAGCATGTGGGCAGTACAGAGGACAGGGACTCTCACTGATCTGCACCGATCTTTAACTGAAACAAATAACTTGTGCATAACTAGTATTAGAAGTAGGAAAGTAGGAAGAAATGTGGAAAGAAAAAATAAAACGCAGTATGTATTACTATATAATTTTAAATACCATATTGCTTTTTTATGTCAAAGACATAAAAAAGACAAAGAACAATGAAAAAAGAAACAATGAAAAAAAAAACAATGAAAAAGAGAAAGACAAAGATCAAGATTCTACAGTCATTTTGTACTGACATCAAGATGAAAGAAAACAAGAAAACATATATGGTATTTAACACAGATTAAAAAACAATCTACATTTGACAAATTTAAGATAACAAAAAGACTTCCAGCAGCTAACAGCTAAACATAAATCTTCTTATTTCAATTACTATTGTACCAGTTTCTCAGGAGGAAAAAGACCAGTATAGATCTGCAATTCTATTAAGGCTGACTATCAACACAGGGTTCACCCAAGAGGGAAACATTTATTACCGTAAATAACGAATCACTCTCTTGAAATAGATTTCTAGGCGTTATCTTTCAGGATGACATCAGACTTCTTTACCAATACATCACAGTATCCCTACATGCCAGGATCCTCCCAATGCCTCCAGTGCTGCTGCTAACAGCGCCCGGTTACACGCGAGGTCTTGGCCCGAGCCCAGCACTCGTTCCGATTATCATATGCTCTCATCTGACCAGGTCTGCTGAGCGCTCCTCCTTTCCTTGCTTATTGACGTGGATAAATCACTGAAGGCTGTCCTCACTCCATGGACTTTTTGTTCTCACTTGAGATGCTGAGATAACTTGGATTTTCTAAACCAAGTCTCTTTGCTGACAAGAGATTGTCAGGATTCTACAGATCAATTTGTATAAATAAAAAATGATGAGTAAAACACAAGTTTCTCTCTCTTACTTCAGAAAAAATCCTTATTTTTATGAAACAGAACTGTTCTGCACTACAGCTGAAGCAGAAAATGCAATAGAGAGTTTTACTTCATGTTTTTCTGGCTACAAAGACCTAACCTTGGGTTTGAAATTACAACTTGAGTCATCGGTTTTGCCTGAACTACTAACATGAAAAAAAACAATGAAAAAAGAAAAAGAACCATGCTGAAGGTGGTGAACATGGACTGAAGCACCATGTCCCCTCTTACTGTCATCTACTTATTTCACAGCTACTGAGAAACGTCCTAGCATGATCTGGCAGCACCGTCTAAACCTCAGTATGTCCTGTAAACAACATAATAGGCAAGATAATGTAATGCCAAAAGTATAAATTATAAAATCCTACTAGATTAAAAAATATAAGAGAAACATACTCACAAAAAAAAAAGAAAGAAAGAAAAAAGAAACACAGCTAAAATCTTTTCCTCCTGTTCCTTGCTATCATTCACAAATTATAAACTCAGGTTATATGGAGGGTAACTCCACATTTGTAAATTCCCTAGAATAAAACTGTTTGACTGCACTGACTCTGAGTCATCTATCATCCAGACAGTAAAAACATACTGCAATGTATATTTATACATATCAGCTGAAAAAAAAAATACTATCCATTACCAGTTATAATATTGTCACTTTAACAAATAACCATTCAGAAAGTTACATCAGCAGACTCATTTACCAAGAAGATTCTGAACTCTATTCAAAAGTGAAAACTACCCAAATATTTTTCAGTTGCTACTTTTCTTTAGCATATATTTTTGTAGTGAATGGGGAAAACAAAGCAAAAACAACACTTTATTTTACCCACTTTTTTTTTTTTTTTTAAAAAAAGAAGGAACTTAATGGGATATGAAAGTGTCCTAATGCATTTTATTAACCTTGCCACCTTGTGGGTGCAAATAGTGCTAGTGGTGGTGTTTTGGGGTACAGAACCTCGTAATAGCCAGTTATCTGTTACCTGAGCCTCCTCAGATGGTCTTGTTTTCAACTGTTCTTACCAGTAAAATCTTACATTCCAAGTTAGAAAATTTCCCTTTGGAGGAGACATAATTTGAATTTAAGGACAGTAATAATTTTTAAAGTGAGTAATTTTATTTATGCTACATTCACCGATGCTTGAAAATAGCTAGTAAATAAACATGTATGTGTATGTATCAGAAACCTCAGCCAAGATGCTCATAGCCATACATACCGAAGAGAAACTCCCGGGCTGTACACAGTACCTGTTCCAAATTTATCAGCATCATAAAATAGGAGCAAAACGCTTCTTGAAAGACTACCAAGAAAATATGTTAAGGAAGAGAAAAGGACTTGAAAGATTATATTACTGCTAAATAGCTATGCCTAACAAGTATTTTAGAGAACTTTCCTAACTATTCAAAAATTTTAAAAGGAAGGTTAATAAAAAGACAGATCCCATAGTATACAAAAAGTATACTTTAGATTTTCAAACTGCAGTGTTCCAAAAAGCAAATCTCAGATTAATCCTATTTCCTTTGATTTCAACACATATTCTGAGGTAGAAAAACTGCAGGTATTGTACAAAACTGAGATTCATCCATGCATTTGGAAAAGTTGCAATTCACTCCCTTTCCCCCATTATTTTTTTAAGCTCTGCCTGCTACAAAATGCTCTGGATTTAAATTCTAAATTGCAACCAGTGCCTGAAGCTCCAGTAAGACACGAGGAACTGTGAGAAATGAGCATGACGAGTTGGAAGTCTGTTATTATCTCCTTGTTATTTAACAGCAAGACTTCAAATATTTACTTTTTAGTATTTGAAACAGTTTATGAAATGTTATAATCCCTCCTAAATCTCCCAGTTATAGCACTGGAAATGGTTTGCTTCAATTTTGACTTTGTCATTTATTGTCTCTATACAGAGAACAGTTACACAGTTTTCTTTAACATTGTCTTGGCCTTTTAAAGCTAGGTTGTTCAACAACAGAGATGGGAAGTACATTTTTTTGTGTAGAAAGAACAGGAACACAGTACTCAACATGCTGAAAAGCAATAATTACAATGAGAAATACTGAAATATGCTGCCGACTCTCTTGCAGGGTTGCTAGTCAAACTGTAGAGCCGTAGAGGTTAGCAGAAACAAGGTACCTTGTGCTTAAGGACTCTGATTTGCTGTCCCACACGCACCTGTGCTGCAGCTAGAGCAGCTCTTCAGGTTTATAAACTCTGAACTGTCCATTGCACTCTGCCCTCTCCAAAAGTAGAAAATATTCAGTCTCTGCTTAAAGTTTCTGAAAAATAGGGCCAGTTTGCTGAATGTATGTACAGAGAATTCAATCGTTCTCCACCCACTCCTTTTTCAAAGGCACCACGTTCCACATTTTTATTCACACAGGGCTACTGTGGATCTTTGGCGAAGCTTCATGCTATGCAGACCCTGTCCTCCGCTGCTAAAACATAACATGGCTATTACATTATTCAGGCAACCTTTGCTGCAAAATATAATGGGATAAATTTCTGTAAATTGAAATATCACTATTTGCAAGATTTATCTTCTCACAGAAGGAAGCACCATTGACCAACAATTTTATTTTCCTACTTTTTATCTGGCAGAGCAAAAGCTGTTGCTTCCTGCATTCTGCTCACAGGAATACATGCTCTTATTAGCAAAAATAGAAATAATGAGAGCAAAAACATACTTGACATTTGCTATATTTCACTTTTGACCCTTCATATTACCTTTCATCATGCTTTTTCCTGCACTTGATAAATCTACGAAACTGAAATGCAAGGTGCATATCTGCTTCAGAGATAAAAATATCTGATTCAAACCTAAGATATCTCTGAAATATATGCATTGGATATTTAGGACATCATTCAAAAGTTTTTTTTTTTTTTTTTTTTTTAAAAAAAACACCCACATATTTAGCCTGCTGCCAAAATGTTAATATGAAACCTTAGTTGAGAGATGTGCAAATAACAACATTTTAAGCTAGAAAATATAAATGAAAAAACTAAGCCTCTACAGTATCAACATTTACCAAGATTAAATAATTTTATAGTGACAATAAAGACAGCACAAAATAACCTCATTACTAAGTTAGCAAAAAATTACCTGATAATAGAGATCATTTTCTATTTTTTAGTCTAGTCTTCTCAAATAAAATATCCACCCTTGTAACTTGAAATACTTGAAGAAAGGATTTTAAATCCAGAGAATTTCATCATCCTTTGAGTTTTCAGTGCTTAAACACAAACCATGGTTGGCAAAGAGAAAAAAAAAATGCCAAGTGTTGAGTACACATTCTACAAAATAGAAAGATAAATTAAGACTGGCTGTCTGGGAAATACATAGAAGCCAAAGAAGCCTAGGACCCTCATACTTCCTCATCTATCCTTTAACGAAAAAATTGACATTAGCTGAAAAAGTATTGATTTTCTGTGCTGCAATTTGTGAGAGCCTGAAGAACTGAATGTCATTTTTGCAGAATACTGGGATTGTTTAAAAAGAGCTATATCAAAGAGGTCTACTTGCATTACTGTCTGGAACCCACAGGACAAAAACATTTATTTCTGCTGAGACTTGTACTTCTACATGAGAAGCTCACATTCAGTAGTTTTACCCATTAGTTTTAAATCTACTTTAGAGAATAATTTAAAACTATAATCCACCTTGAAAGGATCACCAGCATAAAAAGTATAAAATACTTCACTTGCTCTCATTACAAAAAAGCATCCTCCACTGCTAAGACATGAAGGTCATTAGAAAAACAACTTATTTCCTTGGTATGTTTCCTTTGTAAATTTCAAAGCATTTTGTTTAAACTTCGTCTCACTTTCTCTCTAAACAGTGAGCAACATTTCCATATTATCAGAAAACAGTAGATTAAAAAGGGGGAAAGCATTTAGAAGTGGTTAATTGCATTGTGATCACTCTTAAATTAACAGATATATTTATTTAAAAGAAACTAAAAACAGATACACACACACATATATTAAAAAAATAAATAAAATAGATTTCCTTAAAGTTTGTGGGCTTTTTTCTTCAGTATTATAAAACCAATTTATGGCACATATTCATTTGAAACTCTCTGAGAATCAGAAACAACTATACCAGAAATAGCTGAAGGTAGCAGGAGATAACAATATCAGAGTAAACCTGCACCATGAGATGGCAGATTCAAAAGCAATTTTTACATGTTCAGAAAAAGTAAAAAGCATATCAAAGATACTTTTCAAAATGACTTCCTCAAACTCAAAGATATTCCATAATCAGATGAAATTATTAAGCAGTCTTGTGCTTGAGGGTTATCCACTTTGACTAATTCTAATCCTAATATTTTGACCCGAGTCCTATTGTATTAATCCTGAACTCACATTTCACAAAAAAGTAATATTCTTAATATTCTTCTATTAATTAGAAGATGAGACAGAAACCACTCATCTCTTTCTCTTTGTAGGTTTTGTATTTATGGTGATTGGGAAAGTGGACATATTTCATCATCCAGGTTGCAATGCACAGTTATTAAAGGAAATATCTTTTAATTTTTTTCCAATATTATTTTGCATACCTGTCGCTGAATCACATGCCGCAAACAGAGCACTGCTTTTTGGTTACATTGCTCTATCTGTCACAGAAGGGACTCAGAGAAGCCTGTGCCAATAGAACATCTCTTTCATGCTCAGTGGCACATGGCACATTTGCACAGCCACACAAATACAGGTCACAGGGTGGGAGAGTTAAAGAAATATTGGCTTTCTTTTTCTTTTTTTTTTTCCTCCAGTCAGAGGATTAGAGAATTGCTCCATTTTTCCTGTGATTTTGTCACCTAAGAACATTAAATCAGGTTGGCATCAATGATGTGACCGTAGTTATCAGGAGTTAACGCAAAAGCAGCACAGATATCAGGTGTAAGTGAACAGGTAAAGACAAGCTTCATCTGGCCGATAGAAGCAGGAGGAGGGGGGAGAAAGTTGCATTTTATGCATGAGCATCCATTACAATGAAAGATACGGAACTGGTGAGGCTGCAGAACTAACCCTCTAGTCCCAGAGGTGCACCAATACTTTATAACCAGACCTATCTTTTGAATAAGCTATAGCTCCATTTCATGTCATTCCCACCCTGGTTTCCACAGACATCTTTTGAAGAAATATTATTTTATAGAAACAGATTAAAACTAAGAAATAGAGATTTTAAAGAAAGGCATGTAATTATTTTCCAAAGGGATATGTCATGCTCACAAAACTACCCCTCTCCTCTCACCTCGAGTTGACTCGAAAGCAACTTTCAGCTTCAGAGCTCAATGAGCTATTTTCTTTTTGAGCTTTTACCTTTTAATCGAGTATGATTTCCACTGCCAACCTGTCCCAGCTGACCTAATGTGTTCTGAAGGAACCGTTTGTCACTGAACTAGGCATCTCGGTTTTGCATCTGCAAGCCGTAATTCCTTTCATCTGGTATATTTGTCACTACATCGGTGGTTCTGCCTCAGTGGTTTCATCTTTCCAGTTTCCCCAGAAGATCAATCCACAGCAGATGGCAACAGGGCTAACTGGTTGCCCCCTACTACTTTCTGTAGTAAAAAGAAAATGTAAGAAAATAAATCAAAGACACTTTTCTCTTGAAGGCAAGACCTCAAAAATCAACATCTCAGAAGATGAGCCTTTGTGTTGATTCGTTTCCTTCACGCAAAGGTGCAGCTTCTCAGATAACAGTGCCATTCCTTTCCAGACCAGGTGGAATTTTATTTTCAGGAATCTATTTTCAAGACCAAAAGGGAAGCAGCAGCTGAAAGTTGTTTTTCTGAACAAGATCACAAAGGTGTAGAGCGAGGTGACCCTCAGGGCACCAGGAAAACAGCACCCGTGGCAGAAGCAGGAACAAGCACCCATGGGTGACTCCAAGGTAGACCCGGCGTTAAGCACCAGGAGAGGCTGCGAAGCCAGCAGCGAAAGCCGAGTGGAACCACAAGCGCAGCAGCTTGTGGTCAGCCCTGTAAGCTGTCCAGACAGCCTCCCATTGAAACAAATCCTCCTTAACATCACCATATCCATATCCCAGAGGCAGGTTTGTCACAGGACAAGGGAGGGGGGTGGTAGAAGAACAGCAACACTCAGAGACACATGCTCTGAAATCCTTTTCACCAAACAAGACGGTGCGGTAGATCGCCAGAGATCTCTAACGTGTCTAGCCCGTGGCACAAGCATGAGCGTACCAATGAAGGTGCAGGTCACACTGCCACCAGAGACCCGGGGCACTCACCCCACTGCTCACAGTGTCCATGTCCCCAGCCTAAGCTGTTCCCTCCACCCTAGCTGTCCCCCCAGCCTCAAAAGTCACTGAGTGCTGTGCCCCACCAGCCCCTTGTTATTTATTGCCTTCCCATTTAAGTTGTCAGCATAAGTAGACGATACCCTCGCTTATTCTGTAGGCCAATCACTGACTTTCTTTCCACATAAGGTGGAACTGCAGTTACTACCGTGGTTACTGTAACTCTCCCACCACAAATGCCTTAGAAAAAGTTTGATATTAGCAACTATTACAGAATAAAGTTCTATTGCTTCTTCATCTTCCAGCTCATACAGGATTAACTTGGTCAGAGATGGCCAAGATCCACTTTGCTTGCACAGTGCTTTTGGGTAGCTCTCGCCAGATGAGACCAGTTTCGCAGGACCTTTTCTTCGGGCAACCTAGGCTTGCACCTCTCTGCTAGGCTGTCCAATTTACTTCAGTGATATGCAAGTGTTTTCTAAATTAGATGTAAGGGCCCAAGAGTCAGTGCTGACTCTAGCTCCCAGAATTACAGTTCTGCATTATTTTTACTCAGATCGACACTTGCAGGCACACATTTGAGAAACATTCTCAATGCAGACACATACGCCATATTCAAGATCTAAGCCTCTCTGAAAAGGAAAGGCATCACAATGTTTTTCGCATAAATTCCTCCTCTGCCCCGACCTATTAAACTTCTCATGTTTTCAGCTTAAAAATTCAAAAATCAGTGATTTTTTCCCTGGTACTGTCACCACTTGTACTTGTTCTTCTGTTTCTTGGTTCTGCATTGAACTAAGCTGCATGGATACTGCAGTGCTCTTGAAGCCCTTTTATTCCTCCTACTTCACCGAACACACAGTTTTATTCTCCTAGAAGAATTATAACTGCTGTGAAAGTACATTATAGAAAAAGATGGATTTCTACACAATAAGGTATCTCCATGGGTGTTTCTTACTGGAAGCAATAGAAATTTTTTCCATTCATCATCTAAAAAAGGATGTCACAAACCAAGATAAGATGCCTTAAATTAATCTAGAGCTCATTCTTACATGAATGTTAGTTACTTTAGGCTTAGTTGTTGTTTTTAGAACAAAACAACCCTAGATGTGTAGCCTACTGCACTGATGTAATGGATTCTAACACACTATTTTAATATGTTTGTAAAGGATTCAAAGGCAACTTGCTAACTTCTTACTGGAATCAATACATCGGTACAAAATAGTTTTGCATCAACAGAACAGCATTTGCATTACAGGGTACTATGTTCAGCATCATGTACAGATAAACTAAATAAACACAAAAGGTTTTACCTTTTTCATACACAGATAAAGCCTTTTATGAAAAGAAGCCTTGAAGTTTCTTAACGTCTCCATTTGGACTACAATATGGACAGCAACAGGGGTTAAACATAGTTTTTGTGATGGAAAATAATCAACATTTTCATGTGATTAGAAAAATATCTTTTTAATATAGTTTCAAGGACAGAAATATTTTGATCTCTTAATTTCAACTGTAACATGGAAACAGTAAAAGTCTCTTACTACAGTAGACAGTTAAGAATGCAAAGCATTTGGATCCCACTCTGTGGGAAAATACTCAAGACTGGACTTTCTATCTACAAACTTCTGAGAGTCAACTCACCCACCATATTCTTAGCTTAAATAAATGTTGAGAAAAAGATTTATAATCATTTCCACTGCAGTGGAGAGAGGGTTTACATTTCAAAATTTGATTAAGGGATTCTACTAAAAATACAAATACTATTCCCCTGGAGACAACCAGGAAGTCAAGCTTCTTAGAAGGAAAATGTTGCATCTGTGATTTCAAAAAATTATCATGACATGTCACCTGTTACTTATAAAGTAAAGTACTTGCAATGCTACTCAAAGATCACCTTTAATGCTAAAACAAAATTATGCACTAAATTTGATTCAAAGTACCCTCCAGAGCTTGTTAGGCCCAAAACCACTGCTGAGAGTCATATCCAGCTTCAACCCTGTTTTTTCCTCTTTTAGTAGTCACCCCTAATATTTTAGTATTGATTCTCCCCTTTTTTTTCCCCTCCCTTAAAACCTTCACCAGTGTGTTCAGCCCAGCAGCTTCCTTAGAAAACACTGATTTCACTGCCTGTGCATCATTACTCACAGGTCCTTGTACTATCTTCTATATTTTGCTCTTTAGCTGGTCACCGTTTCACATGTGTCTCAACTGTCAGCACTGAAAATATCTTCCAGTGTTTCTCAACTCTTCTGAAAGGCAAGACCCTGAAAGGGAGTTATGCCAGAAACACCATTCACCAGAATGTATTTAACAGCCTTTAAAGATGACTTGCAATTGCCTTCATGCCTACATTCTGGTAGCTGAAAGCTGCAGGTTTGTATTTATAGCTTGGAAAACCTAACTACAGAGATAGGGCAATTAATCACAAACATCAATAAAAATCAAATAAGTAACACCATTCATAGGAAGCACACTGCTATGATTTTGCATTCCCTAGAATCTCGTAATAGTCCATTTAAATTCAGTTCACCTTACTTGACACCTTATTACAAATCTTCCCCCTCCCCCAGCAAATCAAATTTCTTACAGTTGGAGAATTTCCAAGCCTATCACCAAAGCTGTGCTTTGAGTCTGCCAAAAATTCAACATCCTTCACATGGCCTTGGTTTGTATACTGATGTAATGACCTGTTGCTATTTCCTTTGACATCCATAACCTTGATATAGAAAGCTCAACAAATAAAAAAGTAACATTTACTCTGGTATTCCACTAGTTTAAAAAACAGTTTAAGAATAAAATATAAGCCTTAAGGAGATTTTCGAGGAAATTCGTTTTAGAAGTAACCAGAGTAATACTCCTCATGAAAATTATCCATAGAAACAGTTACCTTTTCCCTAATTACAGGCTTTCCATATAGAAAGCATCCCAATCTTTAACAATCATTTGCATCTAGAAATATCTGGGAATTGAGTTATTCTGTGTTGTAGAATTGAACAATTATTTCTTGCTGTATACGTGAAACATAACGGTCTAATTAGGACAGACTTGTTGTATATATCCACATTAAAAACACAGATGCATGAATGCTGCCCCTTAAGACATGAATTTCTGGCGCTTCCCTTCTCCATCTCCCTTTGCAGTATTAACATTAGAGAGCGCGTTCTGCAGCAGGGCACAGAAGTACTGAACTGGAGGGGTCACATTCCTGAAGAAATATAGCTCTCCTGAGACAAAGTCATGTGGTGCTAGAGACATAAATTTTCAGAAATCTAAGAAAAATATGCAAAGGAATCCCCAGAGAAAACCTGCACTGATACCTCATATACTGGGCAAAAACAAAAGCAAAACCATCCATTTTTGTCATACCATGTAGTTCAGTGGCAGACTGTACTTCAGAAAAAAATGTAGCATCGAAGTGCAGACTTATGAACATAACCTGCACACACCTGTGCCAAAGGAGCAAAAACAAAGCAGTAATAAATATGAACATTCTCTGTCTTCATCTCTCTAGCACAGATTAAAAACAGAGGTAACAAAGGACATCTCTGTCTCTAGCAGCACGTGCAATAGATCAAGAGGCATAGACTGTTGAGAAAGCTGCAATGTTTTATCATTCAATAACATAATCTCAGGTCTGATGGGTTGTTCAGCTGCAGAGCAACTGTAACATCTGCAAGCAAAGCTGTATTTTTGATAGCTATATAGAAAACCTCCAAACACATATACATACAGCAAAGGCTTTCTGCACTAGCCCTTGAAAGAGAATTGCTAGTTATTGCAAAAATTGAGAACAGCAGTAGGATCTTAGAGCATCACTGAGATTTAAAATTAAGCTCCTGAAATGGACTAAGAACAAGAAATGGGGTAAAAAGAAAGACCACTAACAACCTGGCAAACACTAAGGCTCACAGTTACTATGAACAAACAGGAAATGTAATAGGAAAATAAGAGGAAGAAGCAACCTTGAGGAAGTCCATTAAAGTTACCTGTTGTAGACCTCAGCAGCAAGGGAAATTTTTTGAGAGAACTTTCAGTCACAAACCCTACAATATATCCTACCACCTAAACATGTGTTAAAAACAACCAAAAAGGTAATTTAAATATAAAACTCCTGAGAATATCTTAAGTAATAAACCTCTTACCTGATACTTAAGTTGCATGCATTTCTGTTAATTCAAGTGAGATGGAGAAAAAATAAGCCCTCTCCCTGTGCAAACTTTTTAACATATCAATAGAAAACTATTATTTTTATATAGCACTATCTATAGAATTAATGTTCTATTAAACATGTAAGATATGGTGATCCATACCAAGCACCTTTGCTTAACCACTAAGGTCAAGGTCACTTCATTTACACCAAGATAAAATGATTCAATTACAGTATCGGCAGCTGAACGGACAAAAGCCGGTTATTAGAAAAGCGCAGTCACAAACCAAACAGAGCTATAAAGAAACCATTAGATACTTGATGAGATTTTAATCTATAAACTGGTTCAACCTCACAAGTTAATCATCTGGAGAACAGAAGAGAAAAAAAAGAATTGCTAGGAATGCAATTAAATAGAGCAGTTCCATTAAGACTGAGCCAATATAGCTAATTGTACTCCTAAAATAGCCATTTTCTCACACCTCCCCTCCGCAGTTTTATTTCACCTGTTCCGTAGGAGCGGCCTGTTCGAGGGCCGCTTCTGCGGGGCTTCGGCTCCCGCGGAACTCGCAGGCCCTTCGCCCGCGCCGCCCCCCCGCCCCCTGAG
>NW_010584798.1:15734-32565 GCF_000705375.1 Tinamus guttatus | reverse complement strand
CGCGGCACCTCCCCTGGCGCCGGCACCCGGCAGGGCTCGTGTCGCGACAGAGGCGCCCCGCGGCACGCGCTGCGCTGACCCGCGCCACGGAAAGGGCCCGGGCGCCCCCGCAGCCGCCGCTCGCTCCCTGCGAAGGAATTCCCCAGGCAGCACCCGCGGTTACAGGCCCAGAGCTGCGGAAAGGGCGAGCAGGAGCCTGGGACGAGTCACGCGATGAGAGAGTAGAGCAGTAGATGGACAGCACCATTTAAGGAGCAGTTATGATCACTGAAGTAAGTTTTCCTGTAAAATCTTTGAAAATCTAGGTTAAAAACAAATATGTAAAGCTTAATACTATTACCTATGTAGTCATTTATTCCCTTAAGAGGAATAATCACCAAGGCACAAGGGATTGAGAGGAGCCTTCAACAGCACCATTCCTAATTGCAGTCAGTTGTCCACTCAACGTTTCCAACCCAAACGAGAGAAGTAGGGAGCTAAGGAGGCTGCAGAAGCTGTACTGTCAATGCAGGGCCTTTGCAGGCTTGCTTCTCAACAGCGAACTTGCTACCAACTTCTGAAACTGGTTAAGGCTCTTCTGCAGAGATTGTGTTATTACTTGCCAACACTTAAACAGAAACAAACAGGTAGGAAGATAAGTATTTTTTAAAACCATACAGTTACCTTACATAAACGATGGATCACAAAATGCTAACATGTATGCACCTGCAGATACACCCCTCAAGCTCTCCAGGCTTATTTACATAAAATGTAGATCATGAAATAAGCTCTCCTTGGATGGATTCATGCCAACATCACTGGGTTAACAGGAAGAAATTACAACCCTATCACTTCAGAAACACCAGCAAGAGATTTTGATGTCTGCCAGTGCTAAGGAATCTTGTACAAATTTTGAAGGGTACAAATTTTACCCTGGGCCATGAGAATACTTTTCACTGACATTTTTACAATATTTACAAATACCAGGAACAAACTTTTGAACATGCTGTTGAATTCTTTATATGAGAACAGAGTCATAAGAGAAGGTGAACTCTTTGCCCCCCCGCCCCCATTCTTTTCAAGGAAAGTCTCATTGACTCTTGGGAGGATAAGTCTCCAACCAAAACAACCACCACCACCACCTCCACTGGGGTAAACTGTAAAATTATATCCCTTTATCTCGGCAACACACAAATGCTTTTAAAATATCCCCTTAATTTTAGCAGAAGGGAAATTCACCAAAAATAACAAAGTCTTTATGTACCACCCACATACTAAACAGATTGATGGGCATTAAATTAATATATTATGAAAATTATTCATTTTCATTTTCTCCCATATTATCAGGAAAATAAATACATAAAGTGCTACATTTGCCCATGGAGTTATTTGTTTCTTTGTTGTTCATTGCTATGGTTTGTATGTGTGAAATCAGCCCCTTTAGGCAAGGCATAGGAGGATTCTCAGTTCAGATAAATGTTTTCATTAAGGATTTTTGCAGATAATGCCTTTTTGCAGGTTAATTCAAGCAAAGCAAAACTGAGAATACAGTACTAGTGAATTGGAAATGCTTTAAAGAATGAGCACAAAGTAGCATTAATGAAGTACAAAACACCAAAAAGCATTAAGGAGTGGGCAATGAGTAAAACAAGTTAGGCAGAATGAGATTCAGGATGCAGCAGGAGAAACATGGCAAGCAAGGCAAATGCTGTAAACATGGCAAAAGACCACACAAAGGACATGACCTAGAGTATAAAAAGGTAAGGTTGAAAAGCAGTCTCCAAAAATCAGAAAGTGCAACTAACACCATGATTAGCATCATGCTGGGAAACCAGATCCATTCCCTTATCTCTGTATGTGGTCCTGCTTCCATATAATAGCATACTGTAAATGTTTTTCTTCCCCCCCCCCCTCCCCCCCCCCCCCTCCATGGTTATGGACTACCCAACACAGCCTTATTTCATTTTTTTTGAATCTTCCTTGGGGCTGATCTTTTTGGAACCTCTGATCAAACACTGTTGCATTGAGATAGCCCAAAGTAACTTCAATGAGAATGAAGTATCTGCCATTTCCTGATGAGGCAAAATTACTGTTAGGAAGAACTAGAGCTGACTTGGAACATTTGTCCAAGAGTCTCATGATACTGAATAACAGGTCACTAAGATGGCAGATGAAATTCTATGTCAATAGAGGCAAGATAGTGTAAGTAGCAATGGAAACAACTCTAAACCTACACAGTAACAGGCACTAAATTAGGCTTTATCATTTGGAGTCATTGTTTACAGCTCTCTGCAACATTAGCTAACTCCTCAGGAGTTGTCAAAAAGGCAAACAGCATTAGAAATCACTATAAAAGCATCTGAGAACAAAGCAGACGACCTCATTACATCACTATGTAAACCTGAATACTGTGTTCAGTTCTGGTTCATATAAATACATAGAACTAGAAAATGTATGTACAAGGCTAAAAGACCATTCCAAGTATGGATATTCTATAGAAAAACTTCGGTGATAATATTTTTAACAGGAAAATATGCTGAGAGAGGACAGCCTCTCATCTGTCATGAAGGACATGGAGGAGGTCAATAGGAAATGATTATATACTACTTGTCAATATACAAGCTTAAAGGAGACCCAGTAAATGGTCAGGCAAGAGACTCAGAGCAAAAAGGCGAAGAATTTTTCAATAGGAATTTTATTAGATTGGATGGCTGGCTGCTATAAGCATCTCCAGAGCTGAAGACACAGAGGTATTTAAGTAGGGATTACAGGAATGAATGAAGGATATCAGTGGCTATTAGGCTTTCCCTTTCAGTTCCTACTTAAAAGGCACCTGCCTGTCCCCTGCTGAAACGCTGCTAAAGGACACTCTTTAGAGGCCTTATTTCAACACATATTGCGCTTTCCGGACATCCTGGGGAATGGGATGCAAAATTAAATATACTTCTACTCTGATTCTGTACAGCCATTCAAATAGTTTAGACCTTTCTTTATATTCAGATAGATATGAGAAACTAAAGACAAACAGTACCTCTGAGGTAAGAAAACATACTCCTACTTTTCCCTATCCTTCCCTGGGAGTTAAATCATGAGGTTTTTTTGCATGTTTATTTAATAATTATTCCCCTGAAGAGGATCTGGGGAAAAAAAAGTTTTTCCTAGTTCTCTAGGATTAGATCTCTTCAGGAGGCATAATCCATATGCACTGGTCTATTCATGTCAGGACTATCTTTCACTCTCCTTTACATGAAATCAGGGCAGTACATAGCAGGAGAAATCTGAAAGCGTAATATCATGGGATATACATAGACTAACTAAAAAATCTTACATGTTTGTAGATCATCACAAGAAGAAAAGCTAAACAATTCTCTGACACCCTGGAACAGAAAGGAATAGTGACTCTGCACTGAAAAAGAAGTGGAAAAGCAAGTAGAGACTCTCAAGAGATGCTTTAGAACTGAAATGATAGGTACAAAGCATTTATCTTACAAAGTAGGAAGAGGAATACTCCAATTAAATATAAGAAACTAGAATTCTGTAAAGCAAGTTTGGCATAACTCCAAGAATCCCTGAAAACAAACATATGATATATCAGCCGGAGTGGTAAAATCTAATATAAACAAAATCTGTATGGCTGATACTAGCTATACAAAGTATCTCAAAGAAAATAATGATTCATACTTGACTTCAGCAATGGATAGTACATCCATGGCCTTGTCTTGAACAGATGGATATGCTTTCTTTTCTGCAAAGGCTGCAAAAACTAAGCACTATAAACACTTTAAAATATATATCTTATACAACAACAAAAAAGTGCTTGCAAGTGTTGTAATAAAATTAATTTACTCTTTTGCTTTACATTTAAATGGCACTTCTGCAATTTAAACCAAGAGCCTGGAAAGATTCTTGACATCTCCCTCTATTACAGAGTCCAAAAACCCCAACATTTACAGTTTTTGCATACCACCAGTCCTTCACTTCACCCTCACAAAGAGGAGATGGGTGAGTGTACCAGCCATCGCATTTAAACTATTTGCATTGTCAAATATCTGAATGCTGTTTGATAGCTGAGTAGTATTTCACTGCTCATTTCTCATTTAGCTTTGACCACAATAGTCACAATAGCCTTTTCCTTATTTTTTTTCCACATATGGTTTTATATGTCACTGCCTTTGATTTTGGTATTTTAGAAATTTTTTTAGAAATTTCACCAATCAAATATAAAGACCCCACTCCTGCTATCCTTGTTTGTAGCAGCTTCATTAGGAGGGAGATTTAGCACGCCCTGGGAAGAATGCAATCAAAATCCTGATACTTAAAATAATGCTCAGGGCTCTTGCTATTTTGTTTGTGAAGTTGCTTATTTCAATTTCAGAAAATATTTCCAGTATATACTTGCATTTTCAGTAGAGTTTCGATGCCATGTAATTGCAAGGGCTGTTAACATTGTCTTGGATTTCATTAAGTGACATCTGGAGAAATTACTCACAAAGCACTTTCAGAAAACAGACTTGTGCCACTACATTCAAATGATGAAAGGCTGGAAGAATTCCCAGGGTATCTTCTTAACTCTCATGCTCAATATTTGTAAACACTTTCTCTAAATATAGAGTAAGCTCTGGCCAGCAGTTAACTCTTCCCTCTTATCCAGGTCCCACAAGTGTGGGTGTTAACATAATGCTGCTCCTCTTTGCTACTGCCCCTCAGCTTGAAGGCAAGTGGATTAAATAGAACTCTTTTCCTCAGTATTCCAGATTTTCTGTTCAGTGACTAATATCTTCCAAGGTCCAGCTCTTCCACTGCTTGCTTGTAGTCGCAGGTTAGGGCAACATGCAGGCTCTGTTTACCTTCTCGTACTCCCACCCTTCAGACCTTGTGATATATTAGAGCACTTGATGCTTCCCTTTCTGTGGTACTACCTCCTCTATCTGCCAGCAGGTAAAAAAAAAAAGACATATCCTAAACATCCAGCTCTTCAAATTTGTTTTAAACACTCAGAACTTACTTCAAGAAGAGAACAGTGATTTGAGAAATCAGGATGAAAGATCTCTTATCCCAGGTTTCTCTCCTAGGAAGCCTATCAGTTGAAGTATTGCTTTTGTAACCATTTTACTAGCTATTCTGAAATGAATCAAATTCTCCCATTTTATTAGAACTGGCACTCTTTCTCCTGTTTCCTTATTATGAACTGCATTGTTTACTGAAATAAAATGTTTTCTTCTTCATGTTTTCTATCTTCTTCACAATCATGACAACTTCCATGCCTAGAAACAATATTTATCAGAACTTGACAATCCTACTGAATTTAGAATGCAAGCTGTACTATGCAGAGTAGTGACATTAATTTTCTATGTTATTCATCTATTCCAATTTCACATTCTCTTTTGTCAACTTAACCCTCCATGTAACACTTCAACTTCTGTATTAACTCAGACAAAAATAGAAGGAAATGCTCTGGTTCACACTACCATGTATAAACAATATATATTTCACTATCTTTTTCCACTCAAAAGTAACAGGAGTGCCATGTATAGTTCATGACTATGTACAAGCGCCATCTACAAAATATGATTGGTACAGTACAGAAATACTCTTTTCAAGCTGTGATATTTATAAATCACCACAAGGCTGCTTTAAAGAGCCTTTCATTTTTTGTTTGTTTTTGTTTTTTTCTCTCCTGCTCCTACAAGATTTAACTACTGCTTTAAACGTTTGGAAGCACTCCTGAGCTCCAAATGCTATACAGCATCTAAAAGGCCTAATCCCATCTGTAACTCAAGCTTCTGCTGCTGTATTTGTCCCTGACAAAATTAGAGGTGGTAGATGAGCTATCTGATCTGAAATCAAACCAGAAGTTGTTCTGCTAAGTTCAAGAGAGCTACAGCTAGGCAGAAGGGACAGAACACAGTAGAGGAATGAAAAAGAAATTACCCAACATAAAACAACTCAACAGAAAGCACACACTTTGAATGACAGAAATTGCTTTAAAAATAAACCTAGTTCTACAATATTAAGTATGTGTATCCAAAATGTATACTGTACATAATATAGTCAGTAGGGAGCTCCATGTTGGATATTTTGGAAGTTACAACAAATTGCCTAAGAACTTCTGTGGTTCATTTATAATAGACATCTGTCCAAAAGACCCTGAATCCTTTCACCTAAACCTAACTTAAAACATTTGGCTTCCAGAGCATCCTAGTCCTCTGCATCTTTTCTTTCTTGATCTGTCTCTTTCATACATCCTGAGACTCCTATGCCTCACCTCTTGTTAGACTGCCCATTTCCTATTTTATTGCCTGAAAATCAGGACACCTTGGCAACTTCCTTGTTTTCCTCTTGCTTTGTCTTTTTCCTCTGGTACTTTTCCTATTTTCTACCTATTATCTCACTCTATTCTTTACATTACTATTTTCTACTGAGATTTTTGTCAAGATATAAAGAGGTGTTCTGTGTACATTGTTTTCAGGTGTCCCATAGTAAATTTTCACTCTCAATATTATTTCTGCAAGCAAAAATGATTATTCATATTTCAAAATCAAAAGAGACTATGAAGTGAACTGTTTACAAAAGTAACAGAGATGAAGTTCAACTAGGAGTCTCCCTTCTCTTAGTTACTTAAGCTAGATACATAGGTTTTTTTAAACCTATTTTTGAAAATTAGAATTATCTCAAGAGGTATCCATCTGTCAAAAAAAAGGTGAAACAATTCTATATCTTCTATATTCAAATTGTCTTAGAAACCTGTTACAGATTTCCAGAAGTAGCATCTGTAGCTACACACATCCAAGAGATCAGTGACCTCTGCTGGAACTGGGTGGATTGCCTGGCAATACTGCAAGCTCCAAGGTCCCTCTTTGTCCTGGATCTCTAAGGAGGTTAATTGAACATGAGACCACCAACCCTCTGTTATTCATCTATAATTCTTCTGGTTTATTTTGAAAAAACGGTACAAATATGGTTCAAATTTGAGATTCTGTGGAAAACTTTGTTTAAACTTTGTCAAAGATTCTACTAAAGTGTTTAACAAAAGCAAACACAGAAGTTCAGGAAAATGGTATCCAGAGAACATAAGACACATGACTTTCCCAAACCAGGCCTTACACAGCTGCATGCACTCTTCTCCAACAACTAAGATTCCTTCTCCTTTTGATTCCTACTTATTCTTTTAGTAAGTTCCCAGCACTGCAGACATTAGGCGATACTCTCGTAAGCACAGAAGCAACATAAGAAAGGGTCAGAAAGTGGAGCATTAACAGGGAGGAGGGAGCACACAAGCAAAACCTGATCGCATCCTGCATGTGACCCCAGGCTCTGCCTCCACTTTAGGCACTCCAGCACTGGCTTGTGCACAGGAAGAGCAAGGTCTCCACAGGAGCCACAAGCCCCAGAGCAGTGAACAGTAATTACAGACTCACAGAACACTTACCGAATAAACAGCTCCCGCAAGAATGGCCTTTTTCATTTAACGATCTGAAATACTTTAATGTAAACATTCAGGCACCACACACAAGGATCTTTCTCCCATTTACACAATGACTCTTCTGCTAATCAATAAATGAATAATAGCATTTCTAATGGACATCATTTAATGTAATATATGAAACCTGTATTTTCTCTTTTTCAAGAGCTACAAAGCTCTTGAGCTTCAGTGTCAGCAGAAACTATGATGAACACAGCCAAAATGCAAGTCAGAGATAAACATACTAAATTTTAGTTACCAATATTATACCATTAATACTAGGAAACCATCAACAAAAAAACATACAGCTATGACCAGTTTTCTAACTACTAGCCAACTGGAATATATGTGCTACAGTTTCCAGTAGAGAAATCTAATATTAATTCTGCCTGTAAACACAGTTTTGACCTACCAATGTAAAGACCTGTAAATGAATGCAAAGCAGCCTGGTCACAACCGTTTAATTGAGAAAATATAGCAAAACTCCAAATTCTACTCAAAAATTTGTGATGAAAAATGGAGGAAAAAAATCCCCCCACACACACCTTCCCAGAAAAAGCCCAGAGAAATGGCAACTCTTGGCAGATATCATCTCAGAGTCTGAGATAGGATCCAATTCTCCAAGTTCAGCCATAAATCAGTTTCATTCACTATATAATTTCCAACATCTATAGCAAATTAAGCAGACATTTTACAGACACTGTTAAACGTGCAGCTCTGATTCAGTTGGATCACTTGCGCTGAATGAAGCAACTGTTCTCTGGGAGAAAGGGCACAAAACTGGGTGACTCATGAAGGACTGCACCAAAATACATATTAGAATAGAGATGAGCAAAACAAGGTTTCTTAGGCAACCACTATTTTCCAGCTTCCTAATATCTGCACATTAGACACTGCATTTTTTTCTATTTAAATAAGTTTCTGCCACTTTTACTCTTTTGTGCCTGTGACACCAACACCCTCTTCAGGGCAAACACCTCACTGAAATTGTGCACAGTAGCTGTCAGGTGACCATCCTGAATGCTGGTAACTAGGGGAGTAAGTTATTATTTCCCTGGGCACCTGGGATTTCTTTGGAAGGAAACAGTCCTTTAGATGTTCCAGGGATGTGCCAGTAGGTCTGACCACACTGGTATCACGGGAGTTGCACTGGAAGTGCTGGGAAGGGATGTGCATCACAGAGCACACTGGTCTCCCAGGGTACCTGCAATTAGAATTTATCAAGGAGCAGAAAATTCAGCGTTCTGCATGGACAGAGGGAACAGAAACAAAGCATATGCACATATATAGCTTCAAGTCTAGACTTAGGGCTCTAACATAGGAATCACTTCTTAGACCGGTGGTTTTATCTTTTAATAACCAAGGCATTTGCAACTCAACAAACGGCATTCTAAGATACACAGAAAAGCTGGTGTTTTAAAGTTATCTATGCAAATACTTACTGGGACTATCTTAGTTTACTCTTCATCAATGGTCCTGCTCAATTCTTATTCAAACAGCATATTCACAACAAGCTTCTTAAACCCATGAAACAAAAGCCCTCTAACCCAACCCCCAAGCTCTATACATTCCCCCACAATTACAATCAAAAGGCTTCTAAAAGGCATGCAGAAGCTTCAGTAGCTCAGTCGTCTGACTCAGTCAAATGTCCTTTGCACTAAACAGTGTATAAAGCAGAACTAATACTTTTCACCTAAATCAGCAAAATACTACTAGACTACTAGAACAACCACCAGTTTACAATTTTAAATGGCTGTGTAATTTTAAAATTACATGTTCTCATTTTTAAACAGATAATACCATATATAAGATCAACTATGTAACAATAAAAAGTAGTCACTGTCCACAGGAACCATGTCTAGTCACGTTTCTCAGTCAGTCAGCTAGCTGAGGGTCATGTCATTATTTAGTTTCTGTAAAAAGAACACAAGCACAAAAATAGTATCAAAAAGCAATATATCTATTTTTATTTTAACATATACATATTAGAAAACAGAATTCTTAACAGCATAAGTGATAAAGTCTTCTAAAGATATACAATAGTATTAACATATGTTTATCTTTTTAATGAGTACCTCTTTCTGAGCCGCGTATGAAAGCCATTTCCTGCCATATGCTGTTAATAGAAAATATAGTTAACTTATAGTTAACTTACTGAGATTATTTCCACTATGACATAACTTTTTAAAATATGTATATGTATAAAAATAAATCATTATAAATATGCATGCTATGAGTTAGATCTTTAACACAATTTTAGGTAGAAAATTGAATGCAAACAGAAGCAATAGTACAGGACTTTGCAGGACAAGGATGACAAAGAAAACAGTGACCAAGTATTTCAGAACAGAACATTTTTTTCCAACTTAATAAAGAATTATTTTCAAAAGGTGCATGTGCAAGAGGCAAAAAAGAAGTTATCAGTTACAGAAGGAAAAGCTATAGTTAAGCTATTTGTGACAGGCTACTGCCTATCAACAGTGATTATTATGACCCACAGACTGGAACCAGAGCTTAGCAGCTCTGATGGCTATTGGGCATTCACCAGTGTTAGCCAGAAACTGGGTTTTTAAAGGACTGCTCAAAAACATCTTCTTTGTCTGATGCTTGCTTTTAATAAAGCTAATATGTTGCAACGAGGAGATTAAAATTCTACAACATATTCTTCTGGCAAGCACCACATTCCTTCCCTTCTCTCAGTTTTAAGTAAATGTACTACAGGTATTGTACAGTTTCAGTGAAATTTGAAATAGCCTGCAAAGCAATGCAAAAAACCTGCATAGAGAGTACAAGCAAAATGGAATTAAAAATGAGACAGCTGTAAAAAGCAGCAAAAAAAACCACATCTTAGTTGTCCTTTCAAGCCTGAACTTAGGCCTAAGTGAAATGGTTTACAACAAAGAACTTACAAAGCAAATAGTTGAGAGAACATTACTGAACTGGATTTCCATCATTTCTTTGCTACTCTAGCAATTTGTGATAATTAACTCTTCAATGACCTTTACAAGAGCCAGAAGAATTGACTAGATCCATTATTTTAGCACATCAATGCACAATAATTCAAAATTCCCTGATAAGCAAAGGCTGTTGTAAAATAATTTCTGATCACAAAAAAATGACTACTTGCATCATATCAATAACAAATTATAATCATACAGTATCTTTTAATTTTGTAAATTACATAGGGCTTACAGTAAAAAGTTGAGAAGAGACTTCTAAAACAATCACCAATCTGAAAGAATAATTTAACTGAATTAAACTGAATAATTCAATTTAAATCAAGCATTTCTTTCCAAATAGAAACCCTTATTAAATTTCTAGATTTGAATTATAATCTTACACAAAAACTACTCATCACAGAAATGCAGTCAGCTTTTAGAGATGAAGCAAGCAATGTGAGATTGTGGATGGGAATTATTTTTAAGAGACATTGAATTCATTAAGTGAAAATTCAGAGAAGTTTTAGCTAAGATGACTTTTTACCACTTAAAATTTGAAAAGCACAAAAAGTTCTCACATCTTCAAAGTATTTCAGAGGTAGGGAATTCCACCCATTTTCACATGGACAATTTAAAGCTTTAGTTTGAAGGAAGATTAAGCTAAGCTGTTACTACAACACAAAAGTCATTATAAAAAAAGAAAACACATGCAGGTGAAATCCATTTTGGTCCTTGTAACTCACAAGTCAAGGAAAGTATCTAGAGATTCTACACCAAGAAAGATACAAGGAGCAAAACAATATTAGAAGTAAAATACTGATACAGAGTCAGGATTTGATATGATGGTTTCTGATGAAGAAAAAACAAGACTGCATTTTCCCTATGATGTGGCTACTAAAATTACTTGAAAGCAATCGTAATATTTGAGAATTCTTTTGTATATACATACTAAAAAGTATTTAACCAGTAAGAGACTTCTGTTGATAATCATCTTATTGTAAGAAGTTAATCGTAGATAAATCTGTTATCATTTTAATGAATCCAATGTCTTAAAAAAAGGCCAAATTTCACTTAAAGGCAATAAAATGACATTGTCAATAGGCCAGGTACTAGAGGCCAAAAAATGTTAGCTAATTAATCCACAAAACAAGTATGACTTTTCATATTCAGATATATTGTGACATATCTAAAACAATCCCAACTACACATGCCTTCTCACAGCCCAGATGACCTGAATCTCTAAAGTTTTCAGTTTGCACCCGGTAACCTTCCCTGTCCTTTCCACATCTATCTTATTTACCCTTTCTTTCCCTGTCCTTTTCAGGGATAACCTCTTATGCAACACCATTATGAGGCCATTTGTTTCTAATGACAGACACACACAAGCTGAACTCAGTCATATTGTTTATTTTTCCCATACTCTTCTCAATGTTATGGGATATGCTTATGTACATAAAGTGGATACTATGAATATGCAAATTGATATCAACCAACTTGCTCATATTTATTCAAACATTACAAAAATAAAGATTTTTAGTAAAAAGCGTGCACGTCGCACACAAACACGGTATGTGCACATATCACAACTTAAGAATTCAAATTTATCGTATTTTTCACATTTAACCTGAAATACTCTTATTATTTCAAGTATTCATACTTAAAGTAACAGCTCAGACTGGGTACTTACCCACTTAGTAAGTTCTCTGACGTTTGTTAGATTCTTCTGTAGGAGAGTCTGCCAACCTTACTTTAAGCCTGACACCATTTACAACCTTTCCATGTAATGCAGTTATGGCATCACTGGCACTTGCTCTGTCTGCAAATTTTGCATATCCCACATTTTTTCCAGCCACAAGGTAAACTTTTATCAGGTGCCCAAAACGACTGAAAACAAAATTAGTAGGAATTAACAGCAATATATGCCTTGAGACTTTGCTGCAGCACCAATACCTAATACCCCGTATCAAGCACACACACGAGATCTTGTGCTCTACCCCACCAGGACCCAGGATATTTTCTTATGCTCTTCCCTCTTAGTCCAAGCAGCGATAGGTAGAAACCCATGGGTTGGTAGGCCACATTTTCTGTGGTGTACTACAACGGGAACCACGCATACTTGATTTATCTTATTTTAAATAAGACATACAGCTAATACTTGCATCCTATTAACATGAATTTTAACAGCTGAGATTATCTTTGAAAAGGTCTCACTGAAATGACTCAGAAAGCAAGTGTTAAGGCTTTACAGAAAATGACAAACTTCAAACCACTCAGGGGTTTCCTAGGCAGCTCCTTAGCAAAGTTTGTATATTGCTTACTTGATAAGGAGTTTATTGAAATGTGAAAACCAGGATTTATAGCCAGAATGAAAAAAAATCTAGCACATCAAATAGGCATAATTTTATTTATATTGCACATAAGTCCATGTCTTTTTTCTCTCCCTCCTTGTGTTCTGAAAATATTTTGGCTTTCCAAAGAATTACTGCATTGCCAGCCATAAAAGGAGGGGAATGCTGTCTTTTTATTCAAGATTATACTAAAAATAATAAAAATACCAGTAAATAGATGAAATATTTGCTTTAAAGACAGTAAGAATCTTTGCTACTAGTATGTGGGTAGTGGGAAATGATTGTTGGAATGTCAGAAGATGAAAAACACTGAAGTGTCCCAGGATTTAACCATATCAGAAAAACGTTCCCTAAAGCCTACTCCCTGAAGTTACTGGGGAATTCTCAAAATATTTAAAATCCTTGCAAAAAATGTGGCAGGAAAATGCCAAATTAATTACACTGATATGAGGAACTATAGTGTTTTCGGGTAAAAAGAGAGAGAGATTAGGTATTTTTGCCAGATTACTCTATCGGTATAGCAGGTTTATTAGTAATTAGTGCTACAACTTTTTTTCTGTATCAATTAAATGACTGTTTCAAAATTGACTGTTACCTACTGATTACTTTTGCTGTAAACTTTGTTGTAAATAACTCTCAAAATAAATGTTGAAAATCTGGAAGTTTGTTAGAAATTCAGCTTATTTTTCTGGCTAAAAAAAACTAATTTGTAATAGAATCTTACCAGAACACATCTTCCAATACATTTACGGGTAAAGGATGGGGATTAAATAGTATGAAAAGCCTTTCTTTCACAGAAGTGTCAGGAGGAACCTTTTTTTTGTGTGGTGGAAGTATGGCATCTGTTTGGGGCTGAAGTAATTGTGAGCTACACGTTCCCCCAAATACCTGCTGAAACGATCAGAAAAGGCAAATATTAATTAATTGGCCAAAAAGTTTGATTTTCTTTTTTTACATTTCGTTCCAAGCATAACACATTAACAAGATGGAACAGTTCTAAGCTTAATTAATTACTTCTCTTATTTCATTAATTTGAAAAATAAATTCCAATGTCACACATCTTTAAAGAGAACAATAATGCACAAACCAACCTGAGATACTAGGCTTAAAAGAGTAGTATCTAAAGCAGATAAAAATATTAACAGTATCCATTATATTAACTTACAGGAGGTGTCCTACACTGATGAGAAATGGAATTACTATTCCATAACAGTGACGACATGTGTGCTGTTACCAGCTCCGTTGCCATTCTTCTAATGAGGCTGCAAGTAGAAGTGATAATAAAAAAAAAAAAAAAAAGCAAAGTTACTACAATCTTAAATTCAGCAAAAGAAAATACCCTTTGCACATCTAGAAGTATTTTTGAAAAAAAAATCTAAGCTTACATAGATGGAGGAAAAAAGCCAACTGTTCATGACACTCTAGACATGCCTGGAAGTACACATGGTAGCTAAAAGTCAGCAGAAAGATATTCACATATCTCTACACAGAGCTCTTTTCCCCGACTACTAAGAAAAAGCAAAGTAAATCTACAGCACTGTTCCATATGTTTTGGGGAAGGTACATAAGACAGTAAAGAGAAAATTCATTTATAAAAAGTCCCAGTAAATAAAGAATAAATAGAGAAAAATGGACTTGACCTCTCTACCTAGAAATGTTATCATCTAAAATGTGCATTTCGTATAAAATCAAATATAAACAGAAAAAAAATAAAGCCTTTATTCTTAGCATGGTGAATGTTTCAATAAACATTGCTAAGATTGTTGTAACATTGTTGCAGACACAGAAGTCAACTTCCAAATCACTGAGTATTTTCTTATTCTAAAATAGAATAAAGAAAAAGGCAATTGCACTTTTGCATTGTAAGACATTGCAACAGCAGAAAATAAAGAGTGAAAGAAAGGTTGACAAAGTCTGGTTACAACTAATTATTGTTTTAGTCTAGATCAGGTATGCATTTCTAAAGCGAATCTCCCCATTTTCCTTCCTTATTGTGCTTTGGTTCATATCCCATAAAAGTCAAAAGATTCACTAAAGGATGCATCTTGAGAATACATATTTTTCTTCCCCTTGTCAAAGAAAAGTAGCACAAGTTTCAAAAGGCTTATTCCAAATTATATAAACCCCCTATACTTCAGAAAAGAATATTTACAGATGTGAAACAGCACTGCAGTTATAAAAAGGAACAGCAATGTATGTATTTATGTATTTTTTTATTCTTTAAAGTAGGTATTATTTTCATTTTACTCCCCAAACACATGCCTTTCTCTCTGTAAAGATTAGTACTTACTCTGAGCTATCACTCCCATCTTCTAGAAAAGTGACAGTTAGTCTGTTTCCAGGAGGGTACTCAAAACCATGTAATTTATGTTTGGCATATATAGCTGATGCAGCACTGCTATACTGAATCACAGCATACCCTAGAAATACAATATACATATTTAGTGTGATAAACATCTATCCTAAGAATAAACTACACTATATAAAGCAGTAGGATCAAGCTTCACATTGGTTATGGATGTTAGAACACTTCAAGGGGCTTTTTACCAAACAGTACGTTTAATAGCAACATCACTAACATTTGTGAAGAAAAAATTACTAAAACTTATGACAGAGCAGCTATATTTACATTAGTTTGAGAAGTTGGTACTACTTCCTTTTCTCTGAAAACCTATACATTGCAACAGAGGTTAAAAACAGATCTTACTCCATATTACATAAAAAATACTTTAGATTCACTGTGAACGGAATACTTTAAAAATGAATCTATAAAGTTGCATTTTGATTCTCTGAATCATTTCCATATCAAGCTTGCTAAAGCAGACAGCTGTTTTACATTTTTCCAGCAGTAACAAAAAACCTGAAACCAAAACAATCCCACACACACAGAGCCAGTTATTTCAAACGAGAACTCAAAAGATTCATTTAGAGAACATTAGAACTACATGTCTAGTCACATTCAAAATACTTTCTCCTTTTAATCAGCCTAAAGTTTATTTGACCATAACAAATACTTTTGCTGGTTTTGATTCTGTCCTTCATGAAATTCTACGCTCTGGATGGAAAAAAATAATAATTGGTAAGTATTTAAGGCTATTTGTAAAGAGGGGTGCAAACAAAACTGAATTTTTATGCTCACACAATGATAGCAGTAACTGCTAATACATACAACATTAATTGTCCTACAAGTATACTGCATCTTGCAGTACTAAAATAAATTTAAAATGCTTTCTGTACTTTCACTTACCATTATTAGTATGAGGATCTCGCTGAATATCACAGTACTCCAGTCCTGGGATCAGGTCGAAGAGGGCAGACAGTTGCTCTTGGACAAAAGGAAGCCTTGATACCACTGACAGACGCTTGGAGACTGACTCCTGAATTTTAACCTCATTTTTTTCAAAGCTACAAAACTCTGGGTGCCCACCTCAAGAATAAAAATAATGTTAGTCACCACACTAGCAGGTCTCCATTTCATTTGTCTTTTAATTCATTTTTTAAAACAACCTAAGCCAAATTTACACTACAGATAACATGTTTATTTCATCAAGGCAGGTGATAAAACAGTAAGCCAGCTAGTGCAAATCAAGTCACCTGTTATATACCTGACTAATTTTTAACTCAAACACCCAATCTATTACAGAGAGGTTTGATCACAGCCTCTTTTGGCTGCCCTGCACCCAAACCACCCTCTTACTTTGTGATCATATTCAAAACTACAAAGCATTTTTAGTATAAAGAAATAGAACTTACTAAATGGAAACATATTTCCTCTTGGTTCCTGCCTTGTATGATTGTTGTTATAATATTCATGTTCAAAGGACTCAGATGACTTATTTTTAGGTTCAGCCAAAATGGCCCGGTAGCCTGAAAGAAACAGCCATACAAAGAGCATCACCTCAGCACTCTGTAAATCTGAACCACTACATCTGTGTGCTTTGACTACAGCATTTAGAAACATGCTATTCAGAAAATACAGTAAATGCTGCTTTTAAGAAAATAACTAAGCTGCAACTCTTGAAGCCTCACATAATCAGTGCTGTAAAAAACATCTTCTATGTAAGACTACTTCTAATCACAACTGACATAAAACAGAGACCACT
>NW_010584797.1:1609-23166 GCF_000705375.1 Tinamus guttatus | reverse complement strand
TATATAAATATATATAAAATATATTTTTTTTGTTGCTTACCAGACTTAGCAAAGAAAATTTGGTGGTGATAATGCCTAGCCTCTTCCTAATCGGACTGAAGAATATTATATCTTAAACTGTTTGCTGGTAGTAACTATACTGCAGCATGAATTTTTTTTTTTCTTCTTTAGTTGATGATACTTAATCTCTTTAGCATAAAGTCATACAACTTTGAATTAGAAACGAAGTGTTTGTAGGCTTATATTTGTCTTGCATTAAGTTGATTCCATGCTTGCTGTTAGCAAGCTGCAGTTTACTTCATGCCTTTTGCGGGAGATGAGTTTAATAGAGGCAATAGAGGGAGAATGAGGTAACTTCTTTCTCATGGGGACTTCTCCAGCATAGGAGAAGTTATGGGAGGGGCTATATGGGAAAAAGAAATAGGTGAAGTATTTCTGGGGATGCCTGAAAAGCTGCAGATACCTTATGTTAAGTCAATATCTATATGTACCTGACTTGTTAATGGGCTTTGTAAGGATCACAAGTTTAGCACGTGAGGACTGAAATGGCTAATGGAGGAATTTGGAGGGTGAACGTGATATTACTGAAGCATCATACTAGAAATAACCCTAAGCTGTAGTATTTTGAATGGACTTTAGAGGTTGGCAGGAAAAAAAGGGAAGTAAACAGGATTTGGAGGCTGCAGAGCAGCAGTCAAGTATGAGATGATACGGACTTAAAGAGCATTCAGTGTATCTAGATATCTGTGAGATTTTTTTTTTATGGTTTTGTTTGTTTTAAGAACTGATTTTTGTTGTTGAAGAACTCTGTGTTTTGGAGTCTAACTGTGGTAGAGCCTGATAGCTGCAGAATTAATTTTAGAAATTAAAGTTTTAAATTACCTTAATAGCAAATTATTGGCTACTGGGCAGCCTATATAGTTTCAACTTTGACTTACACTAGAGATTCCTACCCTTGTTTTTTTATATTAACCCCCAATTTTGTTGGTATAGGATTAGTTCAGAACGCAGAAAGGAGAAATCAAGAGATGCAGCGCGCTGCCGAAGGAGCAAGGAATCTGAAGTGTTCTATGAACTTGCCCATCAGCTGCCTCTGCCGCACACAGTGAGTGCTCACCTCGACAAGGCCTCTATTATGAGACTGACCATCAGCTACTTGCGCATGAGGAAGCTGCTAGATGCTGGTAAGTGGATAACTTGTCACCAGCATCTGGAGAAGGGGCTGCATGTATACTGACACTGGTTTTAAAGCCTATGAGCAATGTAAGAAACACTGAAATTAATAGTTGGTTGGAGACCTTCCACTAGAAAGAGGCTATTAGTGAAGGCACAGAAAAAACCTGGACACAGTTTAATGACCTTTGTTTTTCCCTTTCTGTTCTTAGGATATTAGCTGCCTAAGCAAGCTGAGCCGCACTGCCATTCTAAGAGTCTCAGCTTTGCAAGCCTCTTCCTGAAATGAGGTTTCTTTCATGAAAACTTGCCTTTAGAAAAATAGGTTAGAATGTGCTTTACTAAACCGTAGATGGCAGGTGCAAAGCTGGCCTAGCTACCTGTGGATGTTCTTCATTGATGAACACTCTGTTCTCCACTGAGGGTGATGTTAACCATGGCAGCATCTCCCTTGTTGCAGTCGTTCCTGCAGTTGTGTGGATGGGTTTGTCTGAGCTAGCTGTTACGCTTGTCATGGATGCTGCACTAAAGTGCGCCTGCCTACATCAGAAATTATCTGAAGTATTGTAGACATATTCTTAAAAGGCAGACCTTGAGAAAAGTTTGCAATGTCTTTTTGAGATAGACGGTTGTATTTATGCCTTTCCTCAAGGTTAAGGGTTTATTGGCGTATGTAGAAAGTAGAGGGTTTAACCTCGCTCTAACTTTGTAATTCATGGTATCGTTACCAGACCTTGAAGATTTTAATTGGTCGCTTAGATATGTGAATAAGAGTGTGTTTGAACAGTCCTGCTAGATTGCCTCCTTATAGACTGGTGCCAGACATCATTCCTCATGGTAAGTGAAGAATGACTGATGTTTACTCACAAAAGTGTGTGGGTTCTTATAGGTGAGCTGGAGACAGAAGCCAAAATGGAGAAGGAGCTGAACTGTTTTTACTTAAAAGCTCTTGATGGATTTGTCATGGTTCTCTCTGAAGATGGGGACATGATTTACATGTCTGAAAATGTGAACAAGTGTATGGGACTTACTCAGGTGAAATATTGACACTTCCTAAGATTTACAAAAATGTATTAACTTTTTACAGATTTGAATATAAAAAGTTAGACTCACTGTACTGCTTATTTTTACAGTTTGAGTTGACGGGACACAGTGTGTTTGATTTCACTCATCCATGTGACCACGAAGAGCTGAGAGAAATGCTTACACACAGAAATGGTGAGAAGAAAGCAATCTATTGAATTTAGTTAAGGACAGCTCCTGTTCTTATTAGCCTGTGTGGTTATCTGCCAGATAAAGGACTTGTGAAATCTAGAAAATAAAATAGAATGTTTTGTTCTCATCTTGTTTAGAAGTACTAACTACAGAAATAGCCAAAATAGTTTGGAAATATCCTTATTGTAGGAGATGAGAATTCATTAATGACTAGGGCAGAATTATTGATGTTTGAAAGAGAATGAGAATGATTTCTTAGAGAAATCTGTAGTGTTATGTCTAAGACATAAAAGACTAAAAGGAGGAAAAAAAAAATGTATCGGCTAGTAGTCTTACGGATATCATTGCTCTTTGCTTTGGTGTGAATAAAGAACAACACCCTCCCAACCACACAGGCTCCTAGAGTTGCTGTTAATTCTGGGCTTTGGAATGGATGCTTCATGGCACCTCTGAATCAGTGCATGAAATAGGGATTTTTTTCCTAATTTTTTTTTTCTCTTTAGAGTAGTATCATAGAGCATCATGATCACATGTTCTGTATACCTTTAAATAATGTGTCCATGAATTGGTGATTTCTCTTTTTTTTTTTTTTGGCTTCCAAAGTTAGGTAGTTATTAAGGACGAGGTAATATGCATGCCTCCAAATGGACCTATGTTACTATGCTATAAATGTAAAATCTGATGTCTCTAATTCCTGGCTCATTGAAGAGGGTTGTCTGGACTCTCAATCTAGATGATGATAATAGATCGCCACATTTCACAAAATCGCTTAAGACGCTTAAGAACCACTTCTGCATTTTTTGTATCACTAAATCCAAGGCGGAGACCAGGCAGGGTGCAGAATTAAGACCTGACCTTTTCCTGGGAGGGCTTGGGGGTGAAGATATGCTCTTTCTACGCTTCTCTGCACTTATTGTAGTAGGTGTCCAGGACTAGATTAGACCTTTTCCTCCCTCCCCCCTGCAATTGGAATACAATATTGCACCTGCAAAAGAAATCTTTGCCAAAGCAGGGTAAACACCTATTTTGTTATGAAAAATATATTCTTAATATATTATAAATTTTCTCTTTAAAAATCATGGTATGAATGAGTGTCATGAAAAGTAACTCTAGCCTTTTAAAATTAACTAGACTGCAATAAGATGTCTGAAAAGCATTATTAATAAATCTTTCACAAATGAACTTGGCAGACAAAACACTAAATTAGAGCATTACTATATTTGGATTCCCAGGTAACAGTCCCATTCCACTGCAGCTCTTGCATCAAATTACTTTTTTGAGGATTAAATATTGCTCCTTGGGATTGTACAGGTGCAAATTAGTATAAATGTGAGTGGCAGAAACTCTGAACGGCAATTCTGTTTTTACAAGGTTGCTTTTGAAACTTGGAAAACTGGCAATTTTTAAAATAATGGCTGATTTAGACCTCTAAAAGCTGCTCCATCTCTTATAGCTGCTGCTTAGAGCACACCCTTAAGCATCAGAAGTTAGTAACACGGAGCGATGAATTTCTGAATTGGCCTAACTCTTTAAAAAAGTACAGTTTTAAAAGCTGAATTAAATAGGTTATGGTTATTTCTCCGAACTTTGCATGTTTTTCTCTTCTATTGAGTTTATTCTCTTGCAGCACAGAGTAGATTTGTCCACAGAGGTCTCTGCTATCAGCATAGCTACAGTAGACAGGGCAGTGTAGTTCTCTAAGGAATTCTGTCAAGCTGGTAGCTACACTTCAAGCTACTGTGAAGAATTTTATAAGATGAGCAAAACATGAGATGAATTCATATCATAAGTAAGCTCATGTGTTCTAAATTTCCATGCTATGCCATGACTAAGTTCTAGCTCATTAGCACCCCTCTGCAAATTCCCTCTTTCCTATCTCTCATTTTCCTTGGTGCTTTATTTCCTTTTCAATTCAGTGAGCTGCTTGTAGATCACCTGGTAAATTGGTTCACATTTTCTCTGCTGAAATTAGGATTTCTTTTTTAATAGTCTAGCTTATAACTGACTTTGAAAGGTCCTTCTCTATAAAGGCAAACACTTAACTTAAGCCCTACTGTTAGCAAGTAAAACTAAAAAATGAGTACCATTAGTATAATTTTCCATTAGGATTTCTTAACTTCTTTCAGGAAAGCTAACATTTATTTTGTCCTCCCTCATTGTGAGAGACAGTTCTGTAACATGTCTTTTTACAGCCAGGGAAGATGATGCAAGAGCTTAAGTAGTGCTTTACTATTTGCTTTTGTTAGGTCCTGTGAAAAAGGGCAAAGAGCAGAACACGGAGCGCAGCTTTTTTCTCAGAATGAAGTGTACACTGACTAGCAGGGGAAGAACAGTGAATATTAAGTCTGCTACATGGAAGGTAATTACTGCAAAGAAATATTTATGCAGCTTGGCAGTCAGCTCTTAATGTCTTAACTTACTTCATTTCAACATTTTTAGTTTATGTCACTTGAGCTTGTTGTTTTGCTGAGTACTTAATTAATGACTGTGTTTAAATATGCGGAATTTTAATGTTGAATTCACCTGGGAGGTAACTGAAACAATGCTTTAAAATGATTTTTTTAAAAGTCTTTTAATGAATTCGCCTTTTTAAATCAAAGGATATTTACTTCTTAGAAACTACAATGCCTAAATATGTTTGTGTAAAGTCTTCTTTGAGAAAAATTACATGATAGTAGCTTATGCTGACAACTGTTTAATTTGATTATAAATATGACAGTGGAGATGTCTCTGAAGGACTTGATTATTGGTCTTTCTGAGGTTGCTGGCTATCCCATTTTTAATAATTAGAATAAAAAGAGCGTAGTTTGATAATGTTTTGAAATGCATTTTTTCTTTAGACAAAATACAGGTTTTTATAATACCAAGTGCTAATCCTACTCACAATTCTTTCAGAACCTTTTTTGAAGTCCTGACTTCTTGATCATACAATTTCTTTTTTCTTTCCTGCTGTATAAGAACTATTTTTACTTTGGAAGTGTACTGATAGAAATAAGATCTGTGCTGTTGGACAGAAAAGAAGATGGTCTTGAAAAGAAATCTCATTCTCCTATAGGTCCTCCACTGCACTGGCCATATTCGTGTGTATGACACTTGCAGCAATCAGACTCATTGCGGTTACAAAAAGCCTCCCATGACTTGTTTGGTGTTAATCTGTGAACCCATTCCTCATCCATCAAACATCGAGGTCCCCTTGGACAGTAAAACGTTCCTCAGTCGTCACAGTCTTGATATGAAATTTTCCTATTGTGATGAAAGGTAAGATATGTTTTGTGCTCAGCAGATTAGTTCATTTGGAGCACGTGCAAGGTTTGTACGTGCTTGCTAATGCTGCATTATATCTTTAAAGTCGCAGTCCTCAGCTTGATTTGAATAGAATTTTCAGTGCGATGCTTGGGCTTGTATGAGTTGGTCAGGATGTCTTACACAAAAGCTGAATTTCTAAATCTAAGTAGGGTGGAAGGTTGCTATCACTAAATAACTTATTTGCAAGAACAGGAAGGATTTTTAGGCTTGTGAGATAGATAATGAAGCCTTTCAGTGACTGAGAAGGATGCTCAGATTTAGGAAACTTGTGGGACATTTTATTGCTTTTCCTCCCTCTCCACTCCCCCCCCACCGCCCTTTTTTCTTTTTTCAGGAGTTTTTGTTCTGTAATCAGAAAAGCTCAGTTGTATTTTTGATGTGTAACATCTGCTGTTTAAAATGAGATTCTTGTAAACCATTGCAAATTTTGGATGCATTGGAATACATAAGGATCCTCTTTCTATGCTCTGGGAACTTGGGCCTGACAAGTTTGAAAAACTGAGTTTTTTTTCTTTAAGTGGATATTATTTGTTACTGTTACAAGTTTCTTTTTCTTTATGATAAAAAGTATTTCTTTTACTAGCTGTTGCAGAAGGTGCAGGTTATTTTCTACCCTCTACTATAATTTTACCTTTAAAGGGTTTATCCTTTTGCATAAAGCATACATATTTGGTCAAATTCTGTATGTGGAACAGGACAAATGGCAAATAAATGCTTTGCCCTAGTTAGCACTGCCCTCTAGGGGCTGAGGAAAATACTGTGTGTTTTTTTTTCTTTTTTTTCTTTTTCATTCTTTTTTAAAGCTGACAATTGTGGATCGTAGAAAAATCCTTATTTCTTTTTTTTTTTAAACAAGAAGCTGGTCTTAACTTTAACCAAAAAAAAAAGTCTAGAAATAGAGATTGTTAAATTTTGTCCTGTGGTAGATGGGTGTGGTGGATATAAATATTTTAATGAAAAGTAAAATCTCATGCCTGCTGAAGCCATTTGAAGAAGAGGAGGAGAAAAAAGGCAGTTTACTTCAAAATGAAGACTCGCAGTGAATCAACATTGCTGCTAATGTGTATGGAAATGACTCAGATTTGCAAGCAACCAAAATGAATATCAGTGCTACTCCATGTCTGCTTTTACTTAGCAATTTTCCCTGTCTTTTTAAAGAATTACAGAGCTGATGGGGTATGAGCCAGAGGAACTCCTGGGTCGTTCAATTTATGAGTATTATCATGCGCTGGATTCTGATCATCTGACCAAAACGCACCATGACAGTAAGTATGAAGATGTATTTAAAACTCTCCAACTTGCAGAGATGAGATTCACCACTGGGAAAGCAACAGAATAAAGAAGGCTTTTGTTTAATTGCAGATATTAATCTGCAGTGAATGCTTTTTTTGAAAATCCTGTTTGTTTTTCCTGCCTGTAATTAAAGCTGATGTCCTTTCTGCTTGCAGTGTTCACAAAAGGGCAGGTGACAACAGGACAGTACAGAATGCTTGCTAAACAAGGTGGCTACGTCTGGGTTGAAACACAAGCGACTGTTATATACAACACTAAGAACTCTCAGCCACAGTGCATCGTATGTGTAAACTTATTTCTGAGGTAAGTTGAGTGTTGTTGTTTTTTTTTTTTGTTTTATTTTTTCTAATGACTCTTTTTGAAAGTGGAGTCAGATTCTCATACTATACTTTCTTCAACTTTCAACTTGCTGAGTATCTTGTCCCCTGTTGAATATGTTGTGATGTTCCTATTTTTCTTATCAATAATCTTTTTACTTCTTTTACTTACTTTACTTGTTTGTTCAAAACAAAACAAAAACACGTATCCACTCTCTTACAGAAAACAAACAAACAAAAAATCTAGTGATAGCAGTAGGGAGATCTCTGCAAGCAAATGAGTAGGCCAGGCTCTTCTCGACCAATACAGTAGAAGCCATAAATTTTATGGTAACTTTTAGTCGCTGAGCCATGAATCAGCATTGATGTCTTTCCTAACCCTTCCTTCATCAGAATTCTTTTTTTGATTGAAGGCTTCAACTACCCAATAATCCAAAATTTTTAGGTTTTAAAATTGTACTGACTGTAACAATACCAACCTACTGATATAGTAAGTTCACTTCAAAGAAAAAGACCATTTAGGCAAATCCTTAATTCCTCCGCCCTTCTCCCTGCCATTCCTTAAGGCTCTGAAGAAAGCATGTCTAGTTATTTGTTAGCTTTTTGGTTACCTTATGGCACCACAACTGGCACTTTGAGGAAGGAATGAGTAAGAAGAGAATTCTTAACTTCTGTCCTGGTAATTTTCTTTTTGTGACTTCAACTCATACAACTATTAATGCTGAAATTATTCCTTTTAAGAGTTCTGAATAACAAAATTCCTTTCTCTGTGACAGTGGAATTGTTCAGAAAGACTTGATATTTTCCTTGGGACAAACCGAGTGTATGCTGAAACCAGTGGATTCTCCTGATATGAAAATGACCAAAATATTCAATAAAGCTGAACTGGATGATACCAACAGCCTCTTTGAAAAACTTAAACAGGAACCAGATGCTTTAACCGTGCTGGCCCCAGCCGCCGGGGACACAATTATCTCTCTAGATTTCAGCAGCAATGGTGGGTGTGTTTAAATTGCAGAGAATGCTTATTAGTTAAGTTAGTGTTTTACAGTGCACTTTGGAAAATAACCTCCACTGTCACTTGCCTAATGATATTTCAGTTTAAATTTAATGAGGTCCGTAGACCCACTCAGCACCTTTACTTAGGTTGATGGTTTCTTTTAATTTTTATAGAGTCTGATGAACAACAATGTGATGAAGTTCCTTTGTATAACGATGTAATGCTCCCCTCATCCAGTGAGAAATTGCAGACTATAAATATGGCACTGTCCCCACTGCCTGCTTCTGAAACTACAAAGCCACTTCGTAGCAATGCTGATCCTGCACTCAATAGAGAAGTCGTATTAAAGCTGGAGCCAAACACAGAGCCACTAGAACTTTCTTTTACCATGCCTCAGGTGCAAGAGCAACCAACCAGTCCTTCAGATGCAAGCACCAGCCAAAGTTCACCTGAGGTTAGTTACGCAATTTGGATACACTGTTATTAAAGTGCATGTTCTTGTGGGGCTTATGGGGCAAGATTAAAGATACAGCTAAGATGGGGATTTCAAGTTATTTGCAAGTTGTGGCTTACTTAAGCTTATACCATGATACGAGAGGGAAAAAAAGGGTATTTTCATACTGAAAATTCTTTTCAGTCAAGAGGTGCATCTAATAGTATGTGTGATAGAAATAGGAATGGTTTGGGATTGGCCTTTACAGAAAGGGACGTTTCAGAGACAACTACTGTAAGTAGCAAAATAGCTGCAATAAATTACTGCAGATACTCCCTCAAAGTTGCAGCTTTTTATGTGCTTTCCAAAAAAGGTAACCTTGAATGGATACAGAAAAGGTGGAAGTGTTTTCCTCTCCTATTCTAGTTTTGTGCAGCTACAGCTTGGATTTTTTTTTTTTACATTAGTACTTTTTCAGATTCCATAGAAACAATGCAAAATAATATAATGATAGAAACTTAAAAACTGCACTTGAAATATTTTTACAGCCCAGTAGTCCCAATGACTATTGCTTTGATGTGGATAATGATATGGCTAATGAATTCAAACTGGAATTAGTGGAGAAACTCTTTGCGATAGATACAGAAGCAAAAAATCCATTCTCTACTCAGGTAATGTACACTCATTTAAGCTGCTGATTCATCTTAACTTTTAATTCACAGTGTGCTTCTCTTTTTGTTTCTCTTCCGTTGAATGTTTCCAGGAACCTCCCTCCTCTTACGTAATCAGGCTTTTATTAAAATAAAGGAAGAGATTGCAGAAAATAATTCTAAACATTTGGTAAGAGGAAGAGCCGTAATGGAGCCATGAAGTCATAGCTGAGATATTCTGATGTATTATAAGTTTTACCTCATATGTTTTCCAGGAAACTGATTTAGATTTGGAGATGTTGGCTCCTTATATTCCAATGGATGATGACTTCCAGTTACGCTCCTTTGATCAGCTTTCTCCACTGGAAAGCAGTTCGTCCAGCTCTCAGAATGCAGCCACCATTACCATATTTCAGCAGACTCAGACGCCATCAGCTACTGCTGAGGAAATAAAACCAGTGACAGAGCGTGTGGAGGACGTGAAGACACTAATTGTTCCTTCATCTCCCGTTCACGTAATCAGTGAAACGAGTAGTGCCCCAGCATCGCCATATGGTGGGAACAGGAGTCGAACTGCATCTCCAATCAGAGCAGGGAAAGGAACGTTGGAGCAGACGGAGAAATCGTGTCCAGGAGGACCCAGTTTGCTAACAGTCACTCTGAATAAAAGGTATTTTAAAAGATAAGCTTAAGCCCTAGTATCCTTTCAAAAAATTAGATGTAACACACCCTGAAATAGGGCAACTATATTGCTGTCTTAGCCTTCTACTTCAAGTAGGAATTGATACATTTAAATCTAGACACATTAAACAAGGTATTTTCTGATATACGAATTTTTCCCTAAAGCTAACTTCTCAGCAGCTTTTTTTGCATAGTTTTTACATAGTTTGCTTGTAATAGCCACCTCCTTATATAAGACACCTATGTTCACAATTTTGTTGTGCTCTTGTGCCTGAATTGCAGCCTTTTTAAAAGAATATAAGTAGTTACAATGCCACAATATTTCTGATGCTTTTCTTGTCCAATTCCTTGCGATGCAAGTGACAGCTACAGTCTAAGCTACATGTGATGCTTTAAAACAAGCCATATTTCATAATAACAGATATAGCAATATCTGCATATGTAGCAGATATTTATCATTATAAAAAATTCTATAAAATCAGAACACCAAATCTTCGATACACAGCTTTATCTGTACATGCAATATTCTAAATAGAAACAGCTTCCTTTTCTTCAACTTTCCCTCCCTTTTTTTCTGTAGACAGTGAATTGCTGAACGTTTATGCTTGTATTTTTTTTTTTCTAGAAAGCCTTTAAAAATTGTTATGTCATTCTAAGCCTTACAGCAAGACTTAACGCTAACATTTGCTATGCTCGTAGTCGGTAACTGTTGAAATAAATCACTTGCCAAAGAAAATTAGTATAATACATAAATTCAGCTCTGTCATATTATATATAAAGTATCCACAAAAGAAGAAAGAATGGCTGGAGGATAGTAGAAACTTCTTAACAGACTGAATCAATTTTTCTTAGATCTACTGCAATGGATGAAGAACTAAATCCAAAGATGCTAGCTTTGCATAATGCTCAGAGAAAACGAAAAATGGAACATGATGGTTCACTTTTTCAGGCAGTTGGAATTGTGAGTTTTACCATTTTAAAATATTCACTTTTAACCTTGCAATTTCTGAAAGTAGGCATCAGTGCAGAATCCCGAGTTTAACTCTCAGTATGCAGTGGAATCTTGGTATTAAAGGTGATTATTTGGTAGTAAAGTTCCCCCCTATATTCAGATACTGACTTTAGTTCTCTTTTACTGTCAGGTGTTTCAAAATTACTCTCTATACCGAAGTGAATGTCTGGATTAGGTAATGGACATTCTTCTGCAAACATGCATGCATTCTCCTTTAGCAGAATGTTAAGAAATGTAAGAAATCACATTTAAATTTAGAACTGACATTTATCTCACTTTTGTTTAAAACTTTATTTTCATATGTGTCAGTATTGGCAATGTTGTTCATGCTTTTTGTATTGCTCCAGGTTTTTGTTGAGATGGATAACAAATACCTGAACATAAGTGGGAAGAATTCACAGAGGCCAGCAAATTTTATTACTACTTTGATTACATGCACTCTTTCTCCAGTACTGGTGCATGCAAGTAGCACATGGTCATTTATCCTAGCTCTTCAAGAGCAACCTTCCTGTGTTCTTTGCGTGCATGTGTGTGCGTGTCCCCCCACACACACATCACTGGGGACAGAGCTAGTTGCCTCCTGAGAGGGTATCTTCTCTCCCTGAGCATTTGTCTTTCACCATGAGTATTTCTGAGTCTTGGGCTTTGCTGGTACAATACTGTATCACTCTTCTTGCCTTCGTTACAGATTTCTGCTTCTCTTAAAAGTTTTTACAGTTAATTCTTAGTTCTTCTTCTACTGCAATACAGACCATTTGCTAGGTACAGTCATCCAGTATGTCTTACCAGTACGAGGGTGTTTTCTTCTGAGCTATGAACTAAGCCTGAATTAGCATTCGGCTTCTCAGGATAACAGTGATCACTCTATGTTGCCTTACCTTCCCTAGGAGAGCTGCGAAAAGCACTTATATCTGAAGGCTATTCTTTATTTTTATGCAGCCAGCAGATTTTACTCTTAAAAAACAAAGATCTAAACACCTCATAATATTTCTGTGTTTTCATTCCCTAACGTCCCTGATACTTTGTGCTTCCACGTATGTTCTGTACCTCCTAGTAGCTTTGTAAGAATTGACAGTTCTACAAGTTTTATGTCCATTTGTTGTCTCTTTCTTTATGCAACAGTGCTACTGCTGTAACTGCTACTGCAGTGTTGCTGATGACCTATACAGAATAGCCTAGGTGACAGAACGTAAGCACTTCTGTATTAACTGCTATAAGAAATGTTCAGACCTCTGTAGTTGGTGCCTTTTTAATGCTTAAAGGTCCATATTTCATCCTTTGTTAAACCTTTTTCTCTTCTTCTGTATCTGATAAAAAATATTGTGAATATTGTGACTGTTTCTCCACAGTCAGTGGCTGAATTTTTCATGAGGCTGGGATTTATCAGCATTGTTTCCAGCAAACTTCTGTATCATTTAGCTTCTTTCTCTAGAATGGATTTCTGAGTGTGGTGAACTAGGCATTGCACATGCACACAAGAAATGATATTAAATGCAGGTGTTATTACGTGGTATTCTAGGCTTGTGCAAATATCTTTCATGACTTCCTAACTGTATCAAAGGAGGAACTTAGCAAATACACTGAAATTAAATGAAGACAAAGTAAAACACTGTCTTAGTTTTCTATAGGAACAGGAGAATAAGGCAAGGGCATCCTGTGTCACAGTAAGCTTATGAAATAATGATCTAAATCATCACAGAGTAAAATACATACTGCTACTTTCTCAATATGAAGCACTGTATTGCATTTGCAATGGAAAACAAAAATCCAGCAACAATGTAGGTGACTGACCTTACTATGAAATGCAGCTTCTGAGCTGTTTAACTCTGTACGTTCTATTATACAATTTTCTTTGACTTGTATGGATATTTCATAACCCCCCCCCAAAAAAATTCTTGTCTGTTTCCAGTGTCTAGGGTAATAGCACCACCCTCAGTTACTTCTTCTTCCAACTGTATTACTAATAAGACAAAACTTTGAAAGTTCTACCACTGTTACAAAAATTGCTATTATACTAGTTGTTTTTCCTTCCATCCTTCTGATTCAGTGGCAATTGTTTTTCTAACTTAGCTAAGTTAAATGGAGCTTCTTTCTAAAGATCCAGCTTCTCTGGATCTACATATCTTGTTACTCTACTTTCAAAACAAGATTTTAAGGAGCTGTATCCATAATATAATGGATCAGGGCTACGTTCCCCACAGGATTCAAGTCATAGTTGGGTTGCGATAATGGAAATGCAAGTAGAATTTCACTACTTTGATCTAGATAGAATCAGCGTATCCAGATTCCTGAATCTCCTGTGCAGGCTAATAATTCCAATGTGGAAAACCATTAGAGACTCCAGGGAAAACCTGATGCTTACTGAGGCAAAAGCAGTGGTGATTAAATGGGTGTGTATGTATACATGTACATGCTAATCTAGAGCATGGTAGCTGAGGAGAACCAGGACTTAGAAGTTGTATTGTGTAAGCAAGGCAATGTCTTGAAATATGATTTCACTTTATATACAATAGTCTTAATTTTAGAAGTAAACTTTCCCCAAGCTCTGAAGAAGTCCACTTTAAATTGTAGCCATGCCTACATTAGTAATCAATGACAGGTACTGCTAGCTTGAAATAGGGATGTAGAAGGATAGAAAGATATAGCATTCAATAAAGAAGTGTTTTACTTCTTTCTAGGGGTCTTTATTGCAGCAGACAGGTGATCGTGGAGCAAATACATCACTTGCTTGGAAGCGTGTGAAGGGATGTAAAACAAATGGTCCTAATGGAGTGGAGCAAAAGACAATCATTCTACTATCAACTGGTTAGTATTGTTGTTGTTGTTTAATTAAATATGTAGGGGTTGTGTGCCTGAAAGAAAACTGTGTGCCTTTAAAGTATCCCAACTTGCCTCCTTTCTGAACAAGCTTGGGAGAAGGCTGAAGCATGGTAAATAAAGTGCACTTTTTCCCCCCCTCCTCCCTCTGTAGACATAGCAAGTAAACTTCTAGGGCAGTCGATGGATGAGAGTGGACTGCCCCAACTCACGAGTTACGACTGTGAAGTCAATGCTCCCATACAAGGCAACAGAAACCTGCTACAAGGTGAAGAACTGCTCAGAGCCCTGGATCAAGTTAACTGAGCTTTCACAATACTTGTTCTTTTTTGGACACTGGTGAAGCATCACCTAAAGCAGTCTATTTATATTTTCTATATCTGATTTTAGAAGCCTGGCTACAGTACTGCACTAATTCAGTTAGTTCAGTTTTGATCCCCTTCCTACTTATTTTGACAGTCTTTTTAATATGTTCTTTATGTAACAATAACTCAACCTATAGTGCATTTTTATAATTCTTTGGTACATACACTTTAAGTCCATTACATTTAAAACACACTTGCAATAGTAGCTTTGAAATATGCACCTGATTCTAAAAGATATTTATTTTTTGGCTGGGGAGTTGGTCACCAAAGCTTATTATTAGTAAAATGTCAACACAGGAAAAACTGGCAATACTTCCATCCTGCTCTTCATAAGTAGTTGGAAGACTTGTGCTCTCTTACTCTTTATGTTCAAGTAAGTTTTTATTTTAATAATTTTTATAAGAAACAACAACGCTTTTCAGCAGTGCATTGTAGCCACAATCGCACAATATATTTTCGTAAAAAAAATACCAGCAGTTCCTCATGCAATATATTCTGCATTTATAAAAACTAGTTTTTAAGAAGAATCCTTTCTTTTTTTCTTGTTTGCCTAGGAAATCATTTTTAAACCTGGATTATGTCATTATTTTAGTCATGTTGTAATATAAAATGTTCTTAAATGCCGTCTTACACTTTTGACTTGAGTGTGATTAGTCAAAGGGAAAGGCTTTATCTGGAAAGGGCTAGCAGCATTTTATTTGGGTACATTCTCAATTTAGAGAGAGAGTTTGATGTTCTTAAAGTAGTCACTTTGCCAGCTTATAAAACAGAAAAAAATCCCTGCCTGTAGTTGTTGAAGTTAATGCTAATATTGTATATGATCTTAAATCTAAATGTTCAGCTTACCCTGTGTGGTATAGGTGATATTTCAAGCAGATTGTAAAACATCATGCATTGTTAGCAGAGTTTTATCTAGTACATCATTGAGTTGCTCGATATTTTGATGTTTTGGTTTTATGCACCTTGTTGCTATTAACATCCATGTTTTCATGTAGATTTCAATAACTTGAATATACTTAGCCTTTTTATTTAGAAATATATAGTTGGCACAAACATCTTATTTTCCTATATGTACTGTACAAAACCTTCATTCACTCTTCTTTTGCTCTTTGTGGTTGGATCTAACACTAACTGTATTGTTTTCTTACATCAATAAACTATATGTGGACCAGGCCCCCTTGGGGAGTGTGTTATCTAAGAGAAATGAGATAATTTATATTTTTGTTAGTGGTTATTGTTCATCAGTGTTCCCTTTTTAACTTAGCAATGATTTCCAATCAACTCTTCCTTACTTTGACCTTAATATCTCCAAGTTAGTTATTCAAGCCTATTTAGTACTGAAGCCTCCTAGACAGTGTTGTACTATAGCTGGCCAAAGATGTTTAATTTTTAAACCAGTTATGACACCAGTGAGCATATTTCCATGTGACAGGACAGCATATTTGTGCTTTTTTAGAGGGGAAAGATTCTTCCTTACAACCAGCTTAAAGGCATGTCTCTGGAAGCCTATCAAAGTAACACTGGAAAGCAGGAAAAGTAAAAATCCCCAAGACTGATCAATTAAAGATAGTTTTTTTTTTTAAGTCACAAAAATGGTGTGATGAAAAATGAAGCTGGTACTCAATGATAAAGGAAACGTGTTCTCGACATCTTTGTGCTGTTGCCTCCGTGACATAGACTAGATTTTCTCATTTGGTTGTCTTAAAATGTTATGCTACTCATACAGCCTTGTAAGGTATAAATACAGTTAATATATTGTGCCCTCCTCAAACTATCTTAAGAAATAGTTCAATACAAGAAAAACCAAACGTGCAGTGTTTTACTGCAGGATTTGTTTTGGCCATGGTTAAATTCCTTCCCAAAATTCAGGTGCTGTAACAATTTAAGACATTGCTTAATTTTTCTAAAATTTAAGCATTGACAAACATTTCCAAAAATGGAAAATTGTTTTATTAGACTCCTTAGACTTTTGAAACCAATATAATGTTAGGTAAGTTTAACTCATTTTTAAATAATAATCTTTACTGTTCACTGAAAAACATTCCTCTTAAAGTGAGGCAAGTAATGAAATTAAATAGAGAGCATTAGCTGCCTCCTAAAACGCTTTATTCAATGGAGGTAAGATGTGGATGGCAGAATAGGGTTGAGCACCTCTTACAGCAAGGGGAAGACATGCAGGGGCCACAAGCTTGAAGCTCAATCTTTGTGCAAAGAACATGTTTTGAATACACCCTGCTGCTGCTGAGTGTTAAAGACTTGTAATGCACACACTTTTAAGCGTGCAAAGCTTACCCATCTGTCTGGATGAAAGCAACAGAACTACTGCATCAGTGCTATGTGAGGACCTTTGGATGGCATGCCTTTCCCTCTCTCCCTCTTCCACACTCTTGTCATCTCCAGTAGTGGAACTTTTAGCAGTGATGTTCCTAAAGGCTTGAGGACAACAAGCAGTGGGCCTTTCTCTACTTAACTCTGTGTTGGTTTAAGGTGATATTTCTGTGAGGAGAGGAGAGCCCTACAGCCATATGAAAGGGAGAAGTGGGTTTGTTTTTTCTTATTCCTGCAGCAAACTCTTAAAATGAAAGGGTAACCCAAGAGGTCAGCTCAACAGAATATTTACGTCCTGTGCTTTGATAGTGTATCTGTTACTCTGTGGATTTTATTTTAGATGCCCTGACCTCTAAAAACTACTTGGGACCATAAATTCCTCTGTAACATGCTCTAAGTTCTGTAGGCAGCAAGTTACCTGTAAAGAAATTCACGTTGCAAGAAGCAGGAAAATTTAAGTGACCAACATGTGCTTTACAGTTACCATCTAGCTGGAATCTCCTGTGGTTTTGGTGAGAGTAGCTGTGAATCTAAATAAGCACTGTTTCATCTAAGGATCTTCCCAAACCCTATACATCTTTATTATATTATCAGGCATACCAGTCTGACTACTGTCCTGGTACAAGTGGCTGAAATAAATAATTCTTGCAGTGAGCTACGGGAGATGATGGAGTTTAATCTCTGGGGAAAGAACTTAAAACTTTCTAAAAGACCTCCTAGGTCTTTGATGGATTTCTGTTCTCCCTGCCCAGGTAATTCTTACAATAATTATTAGGACCTGCCAAGTGTGGCCTTATGAAATACATGTTTTAATTTTTTTTTTCCCCTTTTATAATCTGGGAATAGATGGTAAACCTACTGTGGAGGACAGGCATTTAGAATACATTCATTTTTGAAGACTTTCTTAATGATTTCTAAATAATCTCTTTACTCACTTGCTACCTCTTAAAGCATTAAGGTGCTATGTGACAGAGTATTGAATTAATGCCAGTAGTAGAGAAAACTGCAGCTGGATATGGTGTATCTTTTGCGTATTAACTATCATTGCCACATAAACTGAAGAGAATAACAAAATTAACCTGAAAGCTATTACAGCTCCAGCAGTAGTCAGGCTCTGTCTTCAGAGCTTTTTACATTTTTTCCCTTGTGCCTTCTAAATGATTGTACTTCTAGTTCCTTTTCACCATTGTTCAAGAACTAAGTTTTTCCCACTATTTCAGGCCAGATTGTTCAAAATTTCTATTATTCTGCAGGCCCTCACTTATTCCCTGTCTGCTGTGTACAGATTTACTGACCTGATTACTGTCAAATTACTAGGATTATCTTGTTTAGAAACTGCATTTTGCTAATACATTTGCATGCAAATGAACAAGCCATTACACGTTTTCCTAGCACGTAATACAGTTGTTATTTCCTCTGCCTTTTCCCCCCACAGAGGTAATTGTTTTATAACCTTGACTTTGAAGGAAAAAAGACTAGTTGCTTATGTCTTTTTCACCAACACCGATTAGAGGGTTTTGTTAAAACTAAAGGAATTCATATATTTTGAAGCCTGTGTAAAGGATATTGCTTGAGCTGAAAAGGTCACAGTTAAATAGATGAGTAGATCCCATGAAGTCAAAGTCCACTAATAACTTGATTTTAGGTATAACACAGTGCAAATTAAGGTGGCTTGGAATCTATCACATTTGCAACCCCACCATTCTCCCAGGGTAGGAAGGCAGGTTCACACTGTATGATGATGTTAACAAGCTTTTAGGGAAAAACAAAATCAGTTTCTCTGACAGCTGGCTCTGTGTGCACGTACCAAACCTTCCCCCATTAGTAATGATTTACTTCAAGGAATCACAGATTGAGGCCAGAGAGAGAACACTTAAAACCTTACTCATAGCACTGGTGATCATTTTAATACTAAAAACTTGCTTTGGATGAATTTATTAATTAGGCTTGTATTGAGATAAAGTGGTAGGAGTCAAAAATTATGATTATTACAGGTTAAACTATTGCATATTTAATATAGTCTTTTTTTATTACTTTAAGAAGTTGTTCAATTAAGCAGCTGAAGAATGGTAGGTAAACAAGACAGAAACATTGGGCTGTTTCACTAGTATCTGTTGGCAGGGTTTTTCTATTGCTAAATTGCCAAATGAATCATTTCCTTCAAACAGTGCTCATGAATTTCGGACTCATGAGTATCCTGCCAATATGAATCAGTCTATAAGTGAGTATGCCTGAAGTCCACCATTTGTTCCTGTGGGATCTTTGATTAGCTGCTGCTGATCAGAACACAGAGTTCATCAGATGTCGCTTCATAATTGAGTTTTGAATTTCAGTAGCCCCGTGTGAAAATTAGGATCTTGCAACCTAACAGTGCTTTGTAGGAAGGCCAATATTTTCATAGGAATTTACTGAGTTGGGTATCCAGCTTTCATTAAAAGTAGCTTTGGCTACCAGGCACTTGCCTCCCTGGAAAGCTCCATTCTGGAGGAGAACTGTGATTTTAATCTAAATTCTAGAAATTGATTATTTTCCTTCTGCTTCCCTGTTTACCTTGAGCAAGGCTTGCCAAGATACCAAAAAGTTAGTTTGCTACTGGTTTTATACAGTATGGTAGATTTTGTGAATAATAGCAGTATTCTCTCAAGAAGAAGTGGTATATTTTAATGGAATTCTTTTTGGAACCAAGTACAACCTATTGCAATTGATACTTCTATTGAAACATTTTGACATATTTGTGATTGTATTTCTTTTTGATTGTGTAACAGTATAAAATTCAATAAAGAGAGGGTTTGTTTCTAATTTGGGACATCTCTGATGTTTCTGTTCAGCAATTACCTACTAGATGGAGATGGTAAATGACAAAACCAGTTTTATAATGAACTAAATAAATCCTGTGCTCCATAACTGAAACTCCTTGCACAGCTAAGGCCTGACTTACCTACCATCAAAGTCAACAGAAATTTTGACACTAAGCAGATATTGAGCCAAATCCTGTTCACCTTAGTTGCAGTGGTTTTACTACCCCCATTTAGTAGACTGCATCCATGATAAGTTGTAGTGCCAAACCTCTTCTGCCCAAGTCAAACACTAGCTTTCCACAAATCAAACAAAACAGCTCTAGTGTGGGGAGATCAACAAGGATGGAGCCAGAGGGACAAAAGTTTTATAGAATTGCCTAGAGTAATCAAGTGAACAACACCTTTAGGAACAAAAAGTATTTCAAGTCCAAGATGACTCTTCCAGTTGATTTCAGATACTCTCAGTACATGCAAATCAATCGACTAGAACTTGGAGCTGTATCTTGTTAAATCATGCCATTGCTTAGTATTAGTGATAGGTTTGTACTAATGGAAGTTTGAATATGGTACTTAATAAAATATTTTCTGAGTTTACATTTTCAGAGACAACTCAATGCTGCTATTATTTTCAAGTTCTACTGCAATTTTCATCATGTTTTCATTTTGAAAAGGTTCCCTAATCAGATATTGCAGAACAAAACAGAGCTGTCTTGTACCACATGCAACTGGATAAATCCTCATTATTTATGGCTACTTGCATTTACACAGGATGAATGAGTTGCAGCTTACACAGTAGGAGTTAACGAGACAAACAGGAAGTCATCCCCTTGTACAGGAGATAAATAAGAATACAAGTAAGTTAGACAACATGAGAAAGAATGGAGTGGCTGCTATTTTGTTCTTGTTTGGAAGACAGTCTTTTACTAATGAAAAATCTGACAGAGTATGGGATGAAAACACAATTTAATCCATTAAAAGAAAGCAAAATCTTTGTTAGCCCCAAAATGAACACTCTATTTCATATTATATGCAATGGAAGGGTAATGCTGCAAAAGGGCCTTGTGTTTTTTTTTTTTTTTCCCCTTTTGTATCTTCGTTCTCTACACTCTACCCAAACTTTCTGCAAGGAAAGACTATCACACATTAATATATAGGCACAACAGCCCCATCCACGCTACAAAGGTTCATCATGCACAGTGGAAGTTTTATGACATTCAACTCCATCTATCTAAATAAAGGAAAAAACAGAATTCCCATCTAGCTTTTCTTGAAACAGCCTCTCTGAGAATCACCATACTCAGTGCACACTTAAAATACAAAACATAGTATGATCAACCTTTCCAAATTTTGCAATGCTCAAGCATGAAAAGATTCTTTTAAAATTTTGGGTAACTCCTATGGCTAAGTAGAGGTAGGCTTAGTCTTCGGCAAAGACGAACACGTTCCATGCATGTCAATTATTAACTAACTTATGCTTTGAATCCTTAAGCCCATTTGGGATGACAGAGAGAGGGAAAAGTACAAACTGTTTTCCCAACAGCTCTGCCATTCCGGTTCAAAATTAGTCCAATCTATTGAAGACACGGTCACATACTGGACACTCCAATGTCTCTAACCCAAATGACAGACAAGAATGCCTTTTCGGAAAATAAAAATAAAAATCACCATCTCAGCAGGTGCAGCTCTCTGCAGCTAAGCCCTGTGCAATTTGTATGCGGCAGCCCCACTAATGCTCCTATTCCTAAAATCGATGGAAGGGACAACAGCAGTGCTTGAAGGCAGCAGCTGCTCAGCTGATGCGGCCCTTCCTTTCCTCCCTCTCTATAAAAGTAACTGAAGGTTCTGATTTTAGCAACCTTTCTGGAAATAAATTAAATATTGCAAGATATTTCTGTGCCTGTCACACTGTGGAAGTTAGTATCCTTGTAGGAGCTCATAGGTTTGAGTTGTAATTTAAAGCTCTGACCTCCTCAGGGATTAATTGCTGCTAATGGGGAACCCATTTGGAGGCTGTCGCAGCGCCAGATCCCGCAATACGTAAAAAATTACGATGCAGCAACGAGTTATTTAGAAAAGCAACTCACGTGCGTTGTGCGATCGCCGGAGAACGCCCTGCCGCTCCGAGCATCTACCTGGCGTCCCCGCGAGCCGCACGGCCCCCTCCGAAGG
>NW_010584795.1:197438-213207 GCF_000705375.1 Tinamus guttatus | reverse complement strand
CCAGTGTGCGGAGAGAGGCCGCGTTTGGCCTCCGTCCCGCACGGAGCCACCGGGCCTGCCCGGCCCGGCCTCCTGCCGACGCAGAGGGACGGCAGAAGAGGAGAGGCTGGGTGGCTGCTGCTACCTGTGCAGGAACCACCGGCCTTCCCACAGCCTCCGGGCGCGCGAGCGCACACAGGCAATCCCAACATTGCTGCTAAGGAAACCTTGGCACGCACCGGCCAGCAGGACGTCGTTCCACCCCGTGCGACTGAAGCCCGGCGATCAGAGAGGGAAGGTGCGGAGGTGCCGGGAGAGCCGGCGCGGGGCGGAAGCGCCGTGCTTTCCCTCGCTATTGACACAGGGTGACCCAAAAGGGTGTTAGCTGTGGGCCAAACCCTGTTCCTCCTGCGCCTTACCAACAAACGTGGCCGCAAAGCGAACGAGCGCGACGAGGGAGAAATCAGACCATGCCCAAAACCGTGATATGTAAAAAAAAGAGGAGAGAAGAGACTGTTCTGGTCAATTGAATATTTTAATATCTGCATTGCCTTCATAGCGCAATTAAAGCGATCTTTAAAATTCACTTATTACAAATGTTTGTCAAGTCTGTTTTTCTCCAGAAACATTTTTTTTTTCTTGCTTCCTTGCACATACACCCAAACACACTATAAAAACTTCATTCATAACATCAAGGAAGGGCAATCATCATTCATGTAAACATCTTTCTTAGAGTTATCCATTTTTAAAAGTCATGAATAAACCTACAGATGTTCAGTAAGGCTCATAGTTCTAGTACAAATGTCATAAAACACCTATCAAGTACTGTATACAAGTTAAATACTCCGGGGTTAACTGTTAATGCATGTATAAGCTTACCCCAAGGATTATTCCTTAGCACTTAGTTCGTCAGAACAGACACCCAAAAAGTATGGGCTAAAGAGTATTAAAATAGCACAAGGCCCAGCAGAAACAGTAAATAGTACACAATTTTAGTCTGGATTTTAGCTCAATAGTTAAATTCAGTACAGGTACAGTAGGAAAAAAATGTAGGAGGAAATCTGCAGAAAGGAGGGATGAGTGGGGTTGTACAATATCACAGAGGGAAAAGCTGAGAGGTCTGTCCTAAAGATGAGACTGGCCTTGCTACTGCAATGATTTACGACAGCTGTGTGTAACGCTGCATAAATATTCTTCCTCAAACAGCAGAGATGACATTTTTTCATTGCAAAGATAATTTACGTCATCCTCCATTAGAAAAAAAAAAATCTACTTATTGGTATTCAATTACACTTGCATCTTACAAAAAGACATCCTTTTAAATTTGGTTTACATCTGGTGGGAAGTTTTTTTTTTTTTTTTTTTTAAATATTCATTCTACCATGAAAATATTTCATACAAACATCAGTTTACTTACAAATATGTTAAAACTTGTGAAGAGGGTCTTCCCACACTTGTCATTTTATGGCTTGAACATTTCATTGCTTAGAATTTTTTGTGTATATAGTTCTCTTGGAAAAAAGAAAAAAAATGTACTTACAGGAAAACCGGCAGAGAAAGGGGCGGGAGCTTCAATTGCCTGAAGACAGAAGAGAGCCAAGAGGAGGGTCCATTCAACAGATAGCGACCTTAGTGTTCAAAACCTTTGATCTGGGGCAAGTAAACATGCACTCAATCTTGCACCTTTTTTAAAAAAGAAAATCCTTTGTAAGGCTGTTTAGAAATGCTACTTCCAAAAATACAGCTCTCATGTTTCTAGCACACAAAGCACAAGGACCGAGTCCTCCCTCATACAGCACGAGGGGTATACGAACGTGTGAGGCCCACACTGGTGTTGAGCCTGCTCCCACGTCCGTGTTCCGAGCACAAACACTCGGAGCGCACGGCAGCGCGGCTGGTGTGAGCGGGCAGGCGTCTAACGCAGCAGCGCGGCACGCAAGGAAATACACTAGCAACACTGCGCTCAAAGCACCTTTTGACCTGCTTGGAGGTGAATTCGCGAGGCACCCGCAGCCTCAGAAGTTCTGCTGGGTGGTGGGTAAGCCAAGGAGCAGGGGACTGGCTCTGTACAACTCGCCACCTCAGCACAACATGGTATTTTCTAAAAGACTGTCCTGTCGAATTAAATGAAAAGATTAAAAAAATAAATATCATAGAGGTCTCTAGGACAGAATAAAGTGTCCTGGCTCAGTCTAACTGGTCAGCACTGGGACAGGTCAGCACCAAAGCATAAATGCCACCAGGGACAGCGATGGGGACAACCCATCTCTGTATGGGGGCCACACCTGGCCTGAAGCCAACTGAGAAGGAAAGAGAAATGTGGTTTTTACCACTCCTAGCATCTTGCAGCAGATCGGATACATTGCCTGCCCTGATCCTAGAGCTCCTGGAGGAAGTGCAAAACCCTCCAACAACGCTCTCACTTCCACGTGAGCAAAGTGGGGGACAGCCCCAGGAAGGAAACTAAAGCCACGGCCAACCGCGTACAACACTAGAAGAAACTGCGTAACCATGCACAGCTCCAGGCACAAGCTGACTGCTCAGCACCCAAACGCAAGCACCACCCAGGACCATCCCAGTGGCTATTGCCACAACGGTAAAAAAGTCAGGATCGAGTACTCAAAATCCATTTCCATGCATTTGATTTTTTTTCAGCTGTCAGGACTTATGTTCACTTCTGAAGCTTATTTTTCTTTAATTACTACAAAGGAAAAAAAAAAGGGAAAAAAAAAAGGAAAAAGAAGCCTTTTCAGATTTTTGAAGGTTGCTAAAATCAGGCATTTCAGTAGATCCCAAAGAGGTCATATTATATCATCAGCCTTCACATGAGATGTCCTCTCGAGGTCTCATGCCTTCCTCCTATCCAAATAGCAATCCAGCAGCAGGCAGCGTCTCAGCTGTACCTCCTCCTGAGCTCCACTCCCCAAGACTGCCTGCTGCTCCGGAATATTAAGCCTCTCTGTCCTCAGTGACAAAACACAGTGCTGCCCTGGCAAGACTATATATATTTATACTTTTTTTTAATAGGTGATCAATAGACACTAGTACAGGCTGGTGTCTGCTCCTTCTCGTCTAGGGGCTCAGAGAACAACTTTGTTGTAGAACCAGTTTGTATCAAGATCCTGCACAAGTGTGGAAGCTGGGAAACAACCCCTACCTGAAAAAAGCAGCAGTTCCGAACTCTTTTATTCGGCTTCTTAGTCATAAAAGGTACGCTGAGCACCAGCTGGTGATCCAGGTTCAATCTGCCAGCTGCTCCTCTTCCAATTGCTGTTCCAGTAGGACAGGTCTTTGGCCAGACGCTGAGGAGTGGAGCTTCTCTGCTTATTGCATATTCACAAATAGTCAACTGTGTGCAGTGAACTCAGACTGATTGCTTTGCAAAGTGACTATTTGATCTGCTCCAAACGCAAACCAAGTTTTGGCGTGGAACTCTACTGATAAATAGTTTTGCTAAGCCCCAAAAGCTGAGCTGCAATAAATAGAGCAAGTTAAGGCATTAATCTGAGTTACGTAACTAGCCTGTGTCTAAACATGTGTTTACCAGCTCATTACTCTTAAAACATCTGAAGGACACACTGAGCTCTGGGCCCTTCTGCTATCCACTGGTAAACACCATCCCAAACATCTCCAGTCTAGGAGACCGCAAGGGAGAGGGAAAAAATAATAAATATTAAAAGGCTTGGTCCTGATTCAAGCCAAACCTGCTTTTTAATCACAACTTTTATAGACGGTTGGTCGCTGAAGAAGGAACCAACAGATTTTTAACAGAGCAGAGAGAAAGAGGATAGTGGAGTTAAGAGAGACGCTAGCCACAGTTGTGGCATACATTCAGACTACAGGCATACCCCAAAGCAAGAGAATCTGCTTGACTGTCACCAAATTAGTGGCTTTTGAGAATGCACAGAGGACACTTTGGGGCTTTTTTCCTAGGAATTCCCTATTATAGGATGCAACCACCAAACCTGACTGCAAGGAGCCCTCTTTGTCCTGTATTTATCTCAGAAACCAGGCAGTGTGAGGACAAATAGATCTATTAAAACATAAGCAAGTCTATATTATTAATAGAGAGCAGAGGAACTGGAGACAGATCAGGAGTGAAGCAGAAGGAACACCACAGACCAAAGCACATTACACAAGCTGCTCTAGCTGATGCCAAGGGGCGAGCGCTCCAGAGCAGGTTATCACCATCTAAATAATTGTCTGAGGACAGGTAGGGAAGGGTCCTGAAACACACGCATTTCTTTTGGAGGGTGATCTGCTGAAGTTCTGCTGCCAACCAGCCTGTGACAAGGATCCGTTCTGCTTCTCAGCGCACTGGGCTGAGTCACTGAAGCATCATCTGTGCCGGTCACCCGCGGCTGCGAGGAGCGGAGCCTCCGGAGCAAGGAGGGGGGATGAGACAGAACTCACGTTCAGAGAGCTGCTAGGAGACTGTCAGAAAGCCCCGAGCCCCTTGCCCTGCGCGCGCCCATGTAGAGTAGCTTTTGTGCGAGCTGAAACAGGGAAGTGTTGGAAAAACAGCTTTGCAATCTAACAGTTTCAGGAACTAAGCAGAGCCCCAAATTAGAGAGGTCCTTATTTACAAGTCCCTAACTTTGTATACGTACCAAAGCAAGGATTCTCAGACTGCATAAAATAGCAACCTCATCCTTCTACTTCTATCTATCAACTCAACACATCCTTCGAGTCTAGCTCCACTAGAGCGCCAGACATCATCAACTATTGAAGCAACCAAAAAGTGCGTTGCAACATAAAGGTAGGTCTAATTTTTTTTTTTATGTTACATATATACAAACACTTCTTAAAACCACAAACATTTGAAGAAAGTGTTGTAAATGCATATGAATTGTTCCTAAGCTGCTTAACCCAAAAGAGAATGTCAGAGTCCCGAAAGTGCCCCAGCACCTAGACTGAAATGATACCCTATTTCTCCCTTCTACAGCATTAGGCAAGTCTGGCACAGTATTTCAAATAACAAACAACTCCCCTGCCCCTAAAAAACCCAGAAGACAACCCTGCAGATGAATATTCACAAGCCCCCACTAATGGCTGCCATAGGGTTACGGACTGTCGTTTCTAAATGAGCAGCGAGTGATGTTTTTACATTCATTGTTTGTCCTTCAAAAGCAATCCTTTCACATCGACATTTTTAAAACGGAGTTTGATATCTCATCCTGTATTAATCTATTTTGTCTTAAGAAGTACTAAGAGAAAGGCTGCTATAAGGCCATATTCTTTGTTAACTGAATATATATAAAAGATACAGATCTCTAACAAAGTACTACAACCTGCCCTCAAATACATACACTTCCTTTAAGTGACTTCATATGAGATACCTGCATTTAGAGACAGAATTTTTGCCTTGAGAATTGGCCATTTTGAACAGATGAGATGCACAAACCAACTCATGGACACTAACGCAGTCAATGTGTTTGCCCTTCAGAACACAAGCTCCTGAAAACCCTCCAAAAATTGAATGCTTTCTCCTTTCAGGAAATCTTAATTCAAAGAACAGCTTGATTTGTGTGTGATAATCACAAATTAAATAAACCAGCCATAAAGGCCAGATAAATATTAGTTTTGGACATGTTGCTAAAACTATTTAGAGAGCCACAAAGACCAACACACAGCACTCTCACATACGCATGAAAGCCTTTCCACTAGTTAGAAAGGATTCTCTCCTGCAAAAGAGGACTTGTAGAAAGAACAACATTCAGACAAGAGGAAAGGGGAGTTAAAAACCCAGCCTCCTATATGCTAATAAATAAACTGCTCTATTGCAAGATTCAGATCAAAGGTTTAAAAAGGCAAAATTATGCTACTATTAGAGAATATCAAAATATTACTGTTATCATCACAAGTGGCATATATGCAAAATGCAGTTGCACAATAATGCCTAGGCAGATAGAGAGCAACACTAAGTCTGCCGACTAAAAGTGAACAATATACCCATTTTAGTTTTCTGTCTAGTCTTTTGGCATCTTTGCATATGGTGCAAAAGCAGAAGCTACCAAAGAATATCACGTCTTGTATAGAATATTAATTAATTTCTCCAGATAAGACTGGTGCAACACTAGCTAATTTTAAATCTGCTATGAGTAACACAGTCAAACCTAGTTAGTATGCAAGAAACTTATCTCCTAACACAGAATGCAAAGTTATGATGCAACAGCATGAACAATCCCTGGTTGTCCAGTTTTCAGTAGAAAGGTAGTGCATAGATCCAAGTTGCTATTTCAGGTTGCTGAACTGAGAAGCAGCTTCTGTTTCACTTTTGCTGGGCAGCCTGGAAAGCTTTCAGTTCCAGCTGGTACCACTCTGGCGCCTCTGGCCCATTCTGCCCCACGGGGTTGTGGTCGTATCCGTAAGCCACTGTCAACTCTTCATCCTTCTCCACAGCCCTGATGGTACGGATACACTTGATAGGCCCAAAACGAGGATGAACAAACCTAGACAACATGGACAAAAAATACTTTCAATAAACTTGCAACTGCCAATTGACAGCCTATGTTTAGCCCCTCAAGTCACTCATGGTTGAGCGAGATGTCACATAATGAATGTTAGATGAACAGACTTTACGTGTAGAGTCACCTTCAATTAAGATTTAAGTAATCAGGCTACAAATACAGGTACATTGGAGCAGTATTGTATAGCCCTGTTAAAGTTTTTCAACAGTCTTTTAATATTGCTTGCTTTTAATGCCAAAATAAAAGAAAGGCAAATATGCCACATGCCTCAGACCTGCAGTGCTAAGTATCCGCATGATGCAAAAACAATATAAAAGCAATATAGAAACAATAAAAGACTGGACAGCATGGAAAATTGCTCACCTTTATCTCCCCAGCACTATGTAAAAAAAAAAAAAAAAAAAATCACAGCAGACTTCTGCATATCTCCTCCAGGGTCTCATCAGGGAGGAAACCAGCGGATTTAACAGAAGATGACTACTTTCCACATACATACATACCTATCTGCCCACTTATATTTTTGGTATAAAATACATGTGTCCTTGAAAATATGCATACATCAAACAGTATTCTAGTGTTCTGCACCAACTTGTTTATCAGCAAGATCCTTAATTTGGGGGTTTCAGAAATGACAGCACATTTGACAGTGCCGGCCAAGCATTTGCAGTTCAGCAAACACAGTGCAGCCCTAGCCAAGCCAGGATTTAGACAGCCGCCCTCATGCATTTTAGGATCAGCAACAAAGGCAAAACGTTTGCCAGTTTGAAGACACCCTCTCAGCTAGTTGCAAGTGCTCACAATGCCAGCAGGTTTCCAACTTGATCCAGGCGACCAGGAACTGCTTGAGCCCGTAACCCTTGGTCCCAAGGGACAGAGCTACTTACGGGTCGTAGATGCAGTTAGGAGTGAAAGAATGGTTGGCCTTGTGCCCCAGCGAGGCACAGTACTTGGCAGCATGGTTGTAGGGCTCCGGCACGTCGATGACTGTCTCATCATCCAAGGATATCGTGTTGCCATTCAGGGCCCAGTCTCTGCTGTCTACCTAGTTTGCAAGGCAAAAAAACAGTGTATGTGTGTGGGGGGTTAACTTTGCAGCAAGTTTGAAAGCAAATACACTGAAACGAATGCAACTGAAGTTTTCCTGTGTATGAGGCATTTCAGAAAAATCTGGATTTTTTTTTCTTTTAATGTAGGCAAACATGCACTTCCTTTCAATCAAACGCTATCTATTAAATCTTACAAGTGGGGAAAGGGTGGGTGGGTAAGTGTCAAATCCTACTGCAAGAAAATGATTTCAGAAGGAGCAATGAGAAATCAGACTGACTTTTTTCTCTCCTTTACCTCCTGGTGTGTAATTCGCACTCCATTGTAAAAGGACATAACGGTACGAGCTTCGGCTGCTATTTTTGAAAACAATCCTTCTCCAGCACTGGAAATGAGAGAGACATCAACATACACCCTAGAAGAGAAAAAGTTACAATTTTAAACTTCAAGAAGTTATTACCACACCAATACTGGTCAAAAAAAGGGCAATTTTAAACTTCCAAATACAACCTTTCTTCTTTGCTCTCCTCCATACTCTCCTTCTATTTGAAAATATGGAGATGGAGAGGAATCTTACCTACCAATTTGCAAAACACTTTTGTGAATCAATCATGTATTTGCTCTTAACGCTCCATGACGGCTTCAATTCGGGAACACCCTCAGCAATATAGCAGAATCTCAGAGGTTTCCACTAAACTGCAGTTGATGGAGGCAATGGTGTTGTATATTCACAGGCTATTACACCCCTGAGCAAGAGTATTCAAGATGGAGGCCTGCATCTTGATGCAAATTAATGCCAATACTTTCCTAATCACTTATTTAGGCATTTCCAAGGACTACAATTAAGAATCCTACAGGACAGATCTTCTAAAAGTTTGGGCAAAAAGTAAATAATATGATGTACTGTGTACTAGCCACAGAAAATTACAAAAGATAACACCAACTCACTAGCATCTAGGCAATCTGCTGAGATACATGGTATTTTGACAGCACAGGGCTGTCCCAAACACAATCCCACTTTCCTCTGGCTTGACGATTTATTCCCACCATTCTACATCAGTAGGGATGAGAGCAAACTTTGTACAACACATGACATTCAGAGAGACACCAACTCAGCACATATCAACATGAAACTAGTTAAACACCTAGAAAAGAAACACCAGAATGGTTTTTTGCTAAGCATGTTGTAGATGTGGGCTATTAGTGGAGCTCAGCCCTGAATGAATTTGGCTTTGAAATACTAAGAAGTTATCCTAGTTTAATCTTTTTAAAAAATAAAGCTATGTTCTATCCATTAGAGTGTAATTTTAATGTGTAAATCAGAAAGGAATTCAATCAAGTCAAATATTGAGTAAGATGAAGTAACGGTTTCCATATGACAAACCCTTATATATGTTTTTAAATGAAAAAAAGGGTTTGCAAGATCAGGCCCTAAATGCATCACAGCCAAGAAAAATTGACATTTTGAATGTGAAAGAGGAAGAGGAAGGGAAAAAAGGAGCCTACCTTTCTGACTCGTAAGGATCAGGAAGAAGTGCATTTGTAGAAATGCAGGATGAAGTAGATTTGTCAAAACTGTATATGGGGCCTAAAAGATAAAACAAAGCAATTAAATTAATGGACAATACTGAAAACGTGCAACTCAGAGCAGACATTCAAAAATCAAGTTCTAATGACTGCAAGGAATAAATGCTGTGCTTCAAAAACAGTATTGCACAGTGCTATACCCATAAAAGAAGCAGCCTACAGTGAAGTACTACTTTTTTATTCCTTTTCCCTTTCTTAACATACCACTGCAACAGCATATCCTCACAAAAAGTAATAACTATGTTTCTTAGAGTAATACTTTTAAGGAGTGCCCGGACAACCACGAACAACCCATCCAAGGTCTTGAATTAAGAAATAAAGCAAAAATTTAAAAGGATATACTAAATAACACATTCATTAAAAAAAATATTTCAAGTAACATTTTTTTTTTAAGCTTGAAACTAGATGAGATTTCAGCCAGAAGATAACATTGAGTAATCACAAAGTACGTTTGTTGCAGTACCTCATTTATTTTTGGTCATTATTAAACAGCTTGGTGGAAACCTCTGACTGTATTCCTAAACCCCTCTGCATTCAACTGCCAGGAAATTATTAGGGATAGCCTAAGATGCAGGTGGAAATAAAAAAGCGGGAAAAAAAAAAAAACAGGATATTGCCAAGTTTGATAAAAGGCCATTGTCCCTGGCATCTAGGTTCTAAAAATGGATCTGTTCTGACTGAAGCCAGCAACAGACAGAGTGTAATTGTATCCTGTTTACAAAGCACAACTGTACCCTCTCAGAAGATCCATCTTAAGTTAAATTTTGATTTACTCTCACTTCTGTAAGATTTAAAAAATAAAATGCCATATGCACTTTTGAATTTCTCATTTCCTTTTTACTGAGTTTTATATTCTTATTTCATACTTAAGATGGCAATCCTTGCTGGCACGATATTTATCATTGTTAGTATAAGGAACTTAAGGAAAAATTTCTTAACAGTGAGGGTGACAGAGCCCTGGAACAGGCTGCCCAGAGAGGTTGTGGAGTCTCCTTCTCTGGAGATCTTCCAAACCCGCTTGGACGCAGTCCTGTGCCACGTGCTCTAGGTGACCCTGCGTGTGCAGGGGGGTTGGACTAGATGACCTCGAGAGGTCCCTTCCAACCTTAAGCATTCTATGATTCTGTGTTCACATGTGTGCTCCTGTCCACAGATTGACACTCTCCCCACAAAATACCACATTTACCTCACAGAAAAGGAAAAAAAAAAAAAACACTCCAGGCTTTAAGGGAAAAAATGCTACAGGCCCACATGGCCATGGCCCTGCAGAAAGCACACTGGCTGCTTGGGGAGAAGGTGCCACACTGATGCCAACCATTTTATAACCATTTTAGATCAGCACGACTACCCAGACAGATGGGAGCCGGTGAATCACACCGCTGCACAACAACTGAATCAACTGCATTAATTCTAAGTCCTGTGTCCTTTCAGCCCCTTAACATCCATGGTGCTAAAATCTGCTTGTGCAAACGCAGCACCCAGGACTACAAAGGAAGCGCAGCCTCCCTCTTCACTCACAGCTATTTTGCTAACAAAACCGAACCCGCAGCTGTGCCAGCCCCAGCGCTGTCAAGCAGGTTTTCACGATGGCAGAGGTGGCTACGGTATGTGCGCCAGGCAGGACTGTGCCCGTGAGAAGAGCAATGAAAAGTAATTAACTCAGCGGCACCATTGCATGGGTCACTTCTCATTTTTCACCCTCTTTATTTTCTTTTTTTGAAGGGGGTGAGGGTGGGTGAATAAAAAACAGGCTAGAGACCGAGCTGCTTGCAGGGAAGGGCTGGCAGCAAGAGAGAAAGCTGCTGCATTAGCTGTACTTACTGCCTGGTACTACTTCAAACTGAGGTTTCCCATCCTCTACAGACGTCAGAGTGGCCAGTTTTGCTTCTATCATTTCTCCATCTATGAACCTCCCAGAATATGCAGTTTTTCCATCAGGGTACACGTAAGCTATTTTCTCTCCAGTCATTTCCCCTTCTTCATTCACTTCTCCCACCAGGCTGCCTCCATCCTGGGAGCATGTGCGAGAAAAAAAACAAAAAGAGCATTTAAATATATGTTACTATCTTTTGTAAACAACAGACATTTTCTGGCTTTTTTAAAGAAGCAAGCTAAAGTACAGCAAGTTCAGATGAGAGCTAACGAAGAGTAGACACATGCAGACACACAAATAACTAAAATCTAATCTCAGTCATTATTAAATTGATATGAGAATGATCTGGACCTTCTGTCTTGTTTGAAATAGCAAACTCCATTTTGTTTCCCTTCCACTTTGATACAAAAACACTGGGTTTTGATTTGCAGAATTTTTATGTGAACAGTCTGTGAAAGAAGGCACAAACTAAACAAAAAAAAAACTCTACATTTCTTACCATGACATTGTGCTGCAGAAAAAACAGCAACAACAACACTGGCTTGTGCACTGCGGAGTGATGGTGCATCAAAGGAGTCCCCACACGTGAGGAGACACACAACGAGAAGGTTGCTTAGTGAAAGCCAGCAACCCTTTTCCCCACCAAGCTTTGTGGATTTTAGCCTAAGCTTTGCCACCCGTTATTTGCCTGCAACTCAGGTGAGCTCTATTTACAGCCGTGCAGAATGAGATGCACAGGTCTAACAACTTCAGGTGTTTACTTCCGAAGGACAAGGAAACAAACAGAAATAATGCCTTAGAGCCAAAGACTGACATTTCCTGAGCACAACACCTTCCAAAATACATTTCCAGAAGGTATAGCTACATTTTCTCAGCTGGAAGATGAAATAAGAGACACATGACATGTTGGGTCTGTTGTGTGTATTTTATACATTATAACTGAAAACCTGCTAGTTGTTTGGTGGTGTACAGCAAGCATTTATTGATTCTAACACAACATGCTTAACGAGAATAGAGAAAGCCAGTTAATATAAGGAATGGCTAGTGATGAGCATTTGCAACCATACTCACAACTAGAGCAAGGGCAATATGTAGCACAGAAGCAGAGTGCTTTTGACCAGCAGTGTAACAACAGCAGCTGTTATTATATACACATCTCTGTGACTCCAGTGACTCTCGTGATCTTCAAAAGCCAGAGCTGCCAAGGGATTGTTACTAAGGTGCTACAAACAAGCGCTACAAACAAGTTGAGCAGACCCAAGTGCTGCTTAAAAGCAAATATGAATAATAATCGGAAATGTAGCAATCATTATTGCTTTGAGTAAGTAATATCATTTTAAGAGTATATCCAAAGTTGTCCAGAGTTGCCCAGAGGAACGCCTCAGTGTTTACTAACAGGCAGAAAGACCAAACCTTGGTTTGCTTCATGAACAAAGCACTTGTCTGCCCTCTGCTCAGATGCATGATTCTCACACCAGCTGCATCATGTTTACTAGAACAGGCCAGACTTGGCACCAAATTCTGCAGAGCACACTCTGTGGCACGTTGCAATAGCCTGCACGGCTCCCGTGCCCCTCTTCTGCAGTTGGCATTAAATGGCAGACTGACTGGGACAGCCTTCCCGGGGCTTCCAAGGGGCTGTTATCCTTGGAAGATGAAAACGGGAGCGGCACCTTGCAGCCTCACTGAACCCTATCTACTAGGCAAGCACTCAATGCTGAAATGTTTGACTGTATATTGGACTACCCCAAATCAGTACACACAGAGCTTCCCCTCAGATTTTTATACTGACCTTTGGATAGCTCAGTCTTGGGTCTGTTGTGTGTCAAATGTGGGGGAAAAAAAAAAAGAAAAGAAAAAAGAAAAAAGAAAGATGCAGAATGGTACTACTACGCAGCAGAGAGCAGGAGGTCAGGCTTACCGGGTAATATATCCAACAAACTCCGTGTCGAATGTTGTCTTTATACTGCCCTTTAAATATCAGCCGCCCATCGCTGTCGTACTCCTGGGCAGGTCCGTTCAGTTCTCCATCCACGTATGTGCCGTGCAGGACCACTCCATCCTCGTACGTGTAGATTCCCTGGCCTTGCAGCGCATCATCAACATAGTACCCTTCCAGTGTGCTGACAAGAGAGAGGAAAGAGCAGGGGAAGACTACTCACCCCTTTAGATGTGCATCCAAACCCCTGACTCTAGATACAGGAAGATCTCCCCCGCACTGCTCATTCTACATATTACTGATAAAAAGAGACCATGGGGAAAGTTTCATTCAGAGCATCTGAATGATGAAGCCTGGTTTTCTATTGAGAAGTGCCCTGCAACCTTTCTCTAAGTACTCACCACAGCTATAAGAACTCCGTTTTTTTTCCCCCCTCCTCTTTCCTTTTTTCCCTCTGACCTCTCAAACCTCATCTGTGCCCATCTCTCACAGGACAGAGGAGAGCCCAGGAGTCAGACCTCCTTGTAGACGGCCTGGCCTTGCAGGGGACACATGCTGCAAGGCCTGGCAGTTTCTCCCTAGGCTTCTAATAGCCAAGGGGTCCCACACTGGGATACCAGCTTGAGTGTCTCTCTTCCACCCCTACTAGTCATCACTACCCTGATGGGTCTTTGTCTCAGGTGTTTCCTATTTGCAGCTAAATTGGGTGGGGTGGGGGGGAACATGAAGGTGAGAGAATGAAAACAGAAACCTATGCACATGAGAGGGGAAGCAAGAGATCACATAAGCCTAATTTCTTTAGGAAACAAAGATAAAATACAAGCTTGTTCCTACCAGCTGCTGAGGGAAAGCGCAACTTGCAGTGCGTGCGCGCTCACCAGGGCGCACTGCAGCGTGTGCTACTGCGCGCGCACAGCCGCCTTCGCCTCAGCTGCCTTCTTCAGCCCTTTCCTTACAGGCTGGGACAGCAAATTAAAGCAGTCAAGGGCCCATTCGTGGCCTAGTAAGAAACTACTGTTTAAGCGGGCCACTCTCACATGGGATTTTTCCTACCTCCTGGCTTTGGATCTTCCAAAGCATTTCTTTGGTGACATGGAGTTGAACTGCCACCATGTAGCATAGCACTAACTATAACGTGCCACCAGTTCAATGGTAGCTCACTACCAATAAACCTGGCAGCAATCTCTACTCGATCAGCTGGAGGAACTGTTATTTTTTTCATGTATTTCTGTTAAAGCAGAGTGCAGCTTGTCAAACAGAACTAATGCTACGTTTTGATTTCAACAGCGACACATCGATTTTCACTTCAGTTGTGTTTTGCAATCCCCGTAGAAGATGTGTAATAAAGCCCTTACAATCTGCTTTCTGTCCTTTCTTAAAAAGGGCAGGTGAGAAAACCCACAAAGAATGAAAGAATACCTGACTAGATCTTTTTTTACTGTATTTCTTTCTCAGGTTAGACATAGACAAATACAAACCGTTCAGTTTGTCCCTATCATATTCTCCGGCCTATTTAGCTAATGTACACATACTTCCACTGCTGCATCATCCTTTTTGACACAGACATCTATGGGAAAGGCTCGAATTGTTTGTCTGGGATCACAAGACTCTACGTGCTTTACAAAACTTCACCTGTTTTTCAACAGATGCTGTTGAACAGTATCTGAACAGTATGCTGAATAGATATTTTTTCAAACTAACTTCCTCATTTCTAAAGCTTCATTCTTTGATTTTACAATTTTTTTTTACAAATACACTTCAGTAAAAGAAAGTAAGCTATCCATGACGTATGTGCTTAAAACACAATCTCAGCTTTGGCTTTGCACATGCGTCTTTGGAGCGCTGCATGATTTTTCAGGCAGACTCGTTTCTCAATCCCGGTTGCTGCAGAGCAACATGGGCAGCTGCAGCAGCTCATTCAGGGAAGGAGACGAGCAGACAACTAAATCACCAGAAACTGATGTGCTTTACTTGAGAAACGAGACCACCTTCCTCGTTCTCCAGATCAACAAATCTGAAATTCTTTGAAGCTGGTAGCACACACAGAACTCACACCTAAGATTGTTCTTTAAAAGAAGAAGCTACCCCCCATGTGTGTAACCAAACTGCAGAAATAATCACCATCATCTTAGTTTTAATCAAACCAACTGCAGCCAAAAAGTTGCTAAATTAGAAATGTTCTTCAGCACTTACAAAAGTGCCTTTTACTTTTATTCAAATCTCTGGGGTTTGTTCATTGTTTCAAGCTCTGTAACAATGTAGAGAAATCCATCTATTTCTACTTCCATAGACTATAAAGAAAATTAAAATAAAAAGAGAAAAAAATGTCAAAAGTAAACATCTGTTTTTCAATACTGTCTAATAAATCCAGTTTTCTAAACCTTTTGTACTTGTCACACTTTGGGGGTCTCTCTCTCCCTTCTTAGCCTATTAAAATTCTAGTGTTTATAGCAGACACTAAGGCCTTATCAGCATTAAGTGGCAGACCACTTGATATGTATTTAAATGTTAAATACATAAATAAACAACTACTTCCTGAATCTGCATATGCCCAATCTTGTCAACACAAACCCCGAGCTAGCCCACATTCCTCCAGTTTGCTTCCCAGATTATCATATTGGGGACAACGTAATCGTGTCTTTAGTGAAAGTTTATCAGATGTAATGCCTTCTCACTACCAGACCTAGAAAATATCTAGGATATTTACAACCTAGTAATTATTATGGAGGGAAACTGATGCGCTATGCTTCCAGGTACTGAAGTTACAACCGTTAACCTATAAATCATTCCATAAATCATATGGAAATAATGAAAATGCTCCAGAAAGGATGCTGTTCCCACTGTGGATCGAGATGATGGTTTAGCAGAGAGTTTCTA
>NW_010584795.1:127355-189255 GCF_000705375.1 Tinamus guttatus | reverse complement strand
GGGGCTCCCCGCGAGCAGCCCGCGCAGCGAGCGCGCCCGGGACCGCGCAGCACGGAGCGCTGGAGACCTGGGCAAGGCACCCCACGGCACGGGCGTCCGCCAGCAGCGCGCGCACAAAGAAATGCACAGCCAGGGATGCACACGTGTGCATGTAGGGGTACACACATCCAAAGAAAATGCCGTGGAAATTTGTTAATCTATACCGAGAGGTCCCTAAAATTTAGTATAAAGTAGCGCACAAAGCAGAAGCAAACCCAAGCCCATCCAGAGTGCTCAGGGTGCTGAAGCCCGTGAACCTCAGGGTGCTGAAACCTGTAAATCGCTGGCGAGGCATGTGTGGGGCGGTGTTACCATTTCTACAAGCCACCTGGTAAGAGAGACCGTCTTATGCACCATAACCTGCACTGTGTCATCACTTGTTCCTGGGATACACTGAGAAACACTCTCTTATCTGATACACTTGATATTAAGGGATTTAATCACCAAAACATAGGGGCTCCCAGATTTCGGTTTTGCACAAAGCACATCAAACTTGGGCAGTCCATGTGGCCTATGAGCTCATGCCGCTACGATCAAGTGCTCTATCACTGAACACCTCAGTGCACGTGCGGGATCTCATTCACCTCCAAAGACTGACAGTGCGGCAGGAATCACCTCAAAGAGAAGCCAAAGAGCTCCCCAGATGGCTGCAATGGGAATGCAGGAGGTGCCTCCTTTACCCCACAGGAGACAACCCAGACGGTCGGGGCTGGAGCACCTCTGCTATGAGGAACAGGACTCATAATTTAAAACAAGAGAAATCCTGACTTGATACAGGGGGAAAATTTCACATCATGAGCACGGCCAAGCAGCGGAGCAGGTGCCTGGCACCTGCCAGACTCTCCTTGCAGACTCTCAAGCCTGGGTGGGTAAAGCCCTGAATAACCTGATCTGGTCTCAGAGCTGCCCCTCCTGCAAGCGGGTGGCACCGAGAAATCCTGAAATTTGGAAATCCTAAAGCTGGAGTACAACGAGGTTAGTATTTGACCTAATTGACACGAAAATTTATAAAATGTTAATCACAAGAGCCTTGAAGAGGATTTGAAAATTGTAGGAGACTCAGGTAGAATAGAAAGGCTTGGCTTTGCATTGTGGACGTTTATTTTAACTAGGGAGCAGTCAGTTTTGCAGTTTAGGAAAGAGGATCTGTAGTTTGAAGTCTAGGTATTGAAACCAGCTCTGATTTAAACTCACAAAAATAGAAAGTGAGGCAAGAGAACAAGGCACATTTCATTGCTTTGCTGGGATCTGCATGCTTACTGCGCTCAGGCAGAGAGTCATTATTTTTGCAGTTTTGCTATATGATACGTGTCTGTTTTGTCTCAGTAACCGCGTGCCTCTGGGGAGACTCACTGAAACTCAGAACATGCACAACAGCACAGAGATATGTTATTAACATACCTGGAAAGGAGATGGCAAAACGGGCCTGGAACTGGAACACGTGGTACTGTTTCCACTAAGAAATAATAAGGGGCAGGTAGGGTAGTAGAAATCAAGGGAAACAGCCCAGCTGCGACCTACACACCAAGAGGAGAACATGGAAATTAACAGGTGGCTTGAGCTCAGCAGTGAGGTGGGTTTTCACTTGCAGGAGCTCATCAGAATATGGGCATTCACACCACAAACTCGCCTTTCTCCCAGACCTTTTGCCAAAATGACACAGCAAAAGTGTTAAGGTTACATAAGTTCTCAAAATACAGGAAATACCCACCCAAATTTGATGTGCTCTCCCATTATTTTAAGTGACTTGATGTTTTTAATTAGAGAACCATGTATCATTTTTCCAGAGTGCCCCTGCCCTACGATGACAGTATTTCCTTTTCCCCTATGCATTTCACACACAGCCCCAGGTCTTCCTCCCTTCCTTACTTCACTCATTATCCAACACCTTCACTAGACACAAAGTACAAAACTGAATACCAAGTTAGAGGGACTCCCTTCGCACCCACAGCGCAAAGCCAGGCCGCTCTGTGAGAGCTCAACCCACCAGCATGGTCCCGTGAGTGCCTTGGTGCGACCGGCCTGCGCGGCGCTGGAGAGGAGCCCTCCCAGCAGAACGTCTCCCACCCTGCCCTCCGCAGCCGCCCGAGCGCTCACGCTGCTCACAGGCTGCAGAGGTGCCTCCAGGAGGGCTTTCGGCTTTCTTCGCTGTCTAATCAGACAAGCAGGGAAATGTTTTGTGACTTGCAGTGCGTCTTCCTGCCGCTAAGCACTGTTCAGGTTGGTTCAAGCTGCCACGAGCTGGTGGCCCTTCCTTCTCTGAGCGGAGGCCGGTTTTGCCTGCAGCCAGCGGACTGCTCTACACGCTAGCTCTGCATCAGCAATCTCATCTTACTGATTTTGCAATCCCTTCCTTGATTTACTTTTTATTTAATGCCAACTCTTGGGGGGAAGGAGGAAACCTAAAACTGAAAGAAATGCAGACAAACATTTTTCACAAAAATCTGATGAGTTCTTTATGGATTTAAAAACTCTGGTCACCCCCTGCACTGTCCTGGATGGCTCTCCCCTTCTTTCTCTTCTTCAGGTTCTTTCCCTTCTTTCACTGCTTGAACCCTTTCGGTTCATCTCCGGTCTATTCCTTCCTATATTCCCCTCTTTGGGTAGCTTTTGCCTGATGTGACCTAAGCAGAGCTCTGCCACATCGTAAGAAGTGTTTTCTGTCATCTATAAGTAGGACAAGCTTTATTATAAGCAAAAGGGGAATGACTGCTTCCTAAAATACCTAATACAAATACTAAATACTAAAATACAAATGCTAAAATACAAAATAATCTTTACAACACTCCAGGTTGCTGCTTGTTCAGGCTACAATACTGCAATGCTGTTTTACAAAACACTGCTTTTGAGGCTGGGACTTCAAGGCTTAAATTAAGGCACAGTGGGGTTGTTCTCTGGTGATTCCTGAACTTTGAGCAGTGTCATTCAGACACTCACAACACTAAAACGGCTCCACTATTAAACAGAATGTTTTGCATCTCTGTAACAAAGGAGCGATATAATCTCTTAATCTGATTTGTATTCAAAGTGCTATCATTTTATTCTTACTTCTGAAGTTTGTTTTCATTGTTCCTTTGTTAGAAGAGACAAAGCAGTTGTGCTGATAATTCTGGCCAGGACCGCCACAACCCAGATACATGCTGAGGGGCGCTGGAGCTATGTAACGTCAGCATATGTGGAAACAGCCTTTTGTGGACACTTTTTGTAGGAAGCTCCCAAATTAGTGATTGCTGTGGCTGGTTCAGCTTTCAGGGCTTTCTCTTTGCATGTGAACACCTTGGGACAGTGGCTTTTGCTGGAAAGTGGTGGAAATTTTCTCAAATTTTTCACTAAGTTCGCCAGCAGGCTTATGGCTTGAGTTCACGCTGAAGCAAACTGTCCCATGTCTGGACTTCTTGGAGAGGTGAAGTAGAGCACAGCGTGGGGAACACATGCGTCTGAAATGCTGGTCACCAGCTTGTTTGAATCCAGGCTTCTCATCAGCCAGATAATTAGTGGCTGGCTCCACATAGTGGTTTCTCATGTAATTCCACTGAGTATGGGATTTATATTTGATCCCTCAGCACAGCATTACATTATATTAGTTTTCCAGTGAGGTGCCTGCCATTTGCAAGCCTGAACCATTGGAAAGCCTATACAGTAGAAGAGCCAAAGCTGGTTGGAGTCATTCTGGCCCCTGCTGAGCCCAGATCTGGTGGGTGAGATTAGGAATTAGAAAGATACTGTGCCCTCGTGCACATTGGTGAATGTGATGTTGGTGTTGGCAGAGAGGTAGGGTTAGTGTAATAAGGGGTGAGTCTAAGATGATTTTTAAAAAGAGCAGAGCGCTATATTGGGGAATATCATAGCACCTGAATCAGCATCTGGCACTTATGAAATACATGGCCATTGCACAGCCTTGGCTCAGAAGTTTCAAGGTAGCCAAGTTTATGGCACATGACTATGGAAGACAGACTTTTTTTTTTTCTTTTTTTTTTTTTAATTCTCTGATGTAATCTTATTTTGTCAAACCTCAATTATTTGGCAGTACTCTGAGACATACAGACTTATCTCTCAAGCTCCTTTACTCCTATAAGCACGACTGATTACATCAAGCATTTCTGCCTATGTGTCAAAGGCAGAATGTACGCTGGTGAGATGCAGTAGTTTAACTGTCTTTCTAGGGTGATAGGATGGCGAAGAAACTTCTGTGAAATGTCTTTCAGGGGCCAACGTACCAATTTCACTCAATTCACCTTTAAAGAAATAAGTGATTTTTGAAGCAGAGGACTTCAGTTAGAAGAAGAAAAAGGCATGAACCCGTTTTCACTCCCATACTGCTCCTTTGCAGGTGGCTTTTCTCTGCACAGTTCCTGTCTGTGACTAAGCCAAAGTCTGAGTTACTGACAGTGCTGCAGCTCAGCTTTGCATAGGGTCTGGATCTTGGAGCTTCAGAAGAACCTTCTGGCAAGGGGAGAAGGCTGAAGGCAGCCCCAGATTTTGCTGTTTGTTTGTTTCCACAAAGCCCTTGTCCATACTTATTTGCGCAACTGAAAGTGAGGATTAATCTTAGTCACCAAGATAAGATTTTTAGAACTATGACAAGCCTGCTCGAAGTGTCTCTTTTCACAGGAAGTTGTGGTGAACGGAGTGTTGTGCACAGCTGTGTCGTTTTGTATCACTTTGTTAGCTATGACATTGTGTTACTCATAGGCTCTAATTTCAGTTACATAAGCTTCTGTGTCAGACTGAGATGAAGCCAAGCTGATGCACACAAATAACGCTGGACTGGTACTGTAAAAAGCATGACTAAGTCTAATTTGAAACTCTCTGACACTTGTTTACGACAAGATGGGTTCCTGTCTGCTTCCAGCTTTGCAATCTGTTCTCTCTGCAGGACATGCAAGGATAATGCGTAACTTTCCATTAAAACTCAATTCCATAATTGATACCATTTTTTTTCCCCAGGAACCGTATGCGCTTCCTGGCCCAGCCAGTGAGGAGCGGGGACTGCGATGCTCCTGGGAAGGAGCCATCACGCACCACTCCAATGCCGAGTCGCCAGCTTTCCCTGCGGACAGACCATCTCCCTGCACCGCGCTCCCACGTGAGCAACCAACTTTGGCTGCACGTGGCAAGACCCACTAGATCCTCAGGAGACCTGACGGTGTGACAATCGCATTCCTCAAGGCGTGTTTGCCCTCCGGAGGCCCAGCTGACTCCGGTTTGGGCTCGCATGGCAAGACCGCGGCGCACAAAGATCTGCTGGGAACACGCATAGGTCACCGCACGGAGAACAGCCTGAACCTGCTGTCAACGGGTAACGTGGCGAGCAACAGGATGGCAACTTGGGGTCAGCACACAGTAATGCACGAGTAACGCGGCAGGGGTAGCATGTGTCTGTGTGTATCTCATGCTTTTAACCTCTTCTCCCCATCACGGTGATTTTTGACAACTCATTCCGCCTCAGCTGAGAAACAGATGGGGATGCCTGGTACTTGTGATATCTATTGACAGAAGTAACATGCTGTGAGTGTGCATGAAATGCACCGAACATCCATTCCTAGAGCAGACCACAGTCTGACACCCCCACCTTATTAAAGTCGGCTAATGATAAAAGCTGAGGCTGTATTTTTCTAAGAGCTCATATTGCTAAAGAAATGGTAATTGTGCCATGATTAGGAGAAGTATATTTGGTGCTTGGCAGTAAGGCAAGGTAGTGAGTTACCCACACTCTTCCTCCAGTCTCACTCTGTGCTTCAGAGGCAAAGCAGGGAAAGGTTCTTGCCTACCTATGGTCACCAGCACACATATCAGTAATACTAGCAGCAGAAATCGAATAGTTTTTCATTATTTTGTGGTACTGTTCATTACTAATTTGACAAGATCTACATTCAGTTACGCCACTACATATTTCTGTCAAAACTCCACAGAACGCAGATGTAACAAGTTTTCTGTCTCTACTTTCTGTCTTTATGAATGATTCACTTTTCATTGATTTTCAACAGTGTCCCAAGACTGTTCTTTCCAGAAACTAGTTTGATCTGCCGCTAGGAAAAGAAAAAAAAAATGATGTTCAGTATAATGCAACACTCACTCTCTAAATATGTGCTTTCAATTCACTGAACTTGGCAACTAAAAAAACAACAAAAAATGAACACTACTGCTGTGGCACAGCAGCACACACCACATGTTACATTTTCCTTAATAGTGATGCTTCCAAGAGTATGCTACCCATGTAATAGTGAATGTTTCAGGCATCCACCTAGTGCTAAAAGAAGGGCTGCATTTTGAGATAATTTTGCTCAGGGATATAGTTCTGCCAGTAACAGCCACCAAAATAAGGCCCTCTGCTTCTGTTGTCCCGTTAGCAAGGACAGTCACACATCCATCTGCACAGAAATAGCACACCAGACAACTCAAAATTTGGGTTAACTCTCAATTTAAAATGTAGTTGTCAAATCTCTTTCTGCCCCTGAAATGCAAAGTTGGCAATATCACCAGACCTGGGGGCAGGCAAGATGTTCCTTTGACAAAGAATCTATTCTTGGCTCTATGATAGACCTCCCATGGAGCTTGCTACAAGTCATTTCAGGCCAGGCTTCCCATAGCATTTTGCCCTTGCTCAGGACTACCTGTAAGCCTCACTGAAGCCTTAAGCTTGAAATGCTTCTTCCTCTGACGATAGAGTGAGTCTCTCTGTCTCTCCATACGTGAGTGTTTCCCCAACACAGCACAGATGTGAAAACGTGGATTCTATTCACATATCCATTGTGAAGGTAAACTAATGTTTGTAAATCATCAAGAACCTCAAGCAGTTATATAAACCTGAAGTATTGCTAGTAGCTCATGGCTTCTTTGGTTGCAGACCTAACAAAGGGGAACACACAGATGCACGCTCAGGGAGATGCCTACCTTCACCAAGCTTTCCACTTGGCATTTCTTTTATCTTGGTCAATCCTGTCCCATTAATTCCTCATTGCCATGAGCTAAGCCAAGTCCCGTGCTGATATATATCCTACCATCCAGAAAGCTTAGCGCCAGCCTTGGCATTTCTGCAGGCCCATGTTTCACGGAAAACTGGCAGTACAAGTGTCACTCCTCCAATGACTGAGTCATTCTCCACTTACTCCTGGGAGGACTGTGACCAACAGTAACTGCTTGTTATGAACACTCACCCCCTTCTCCAAAAGATTAACTTTCCCTGCAGGTGGGTGAGGTAATCTGCATAGGTGTATGTCACACTCAATTTTAAGATGGATCTCCTTCCTCAGAAAAGCTCTGCAAATACCCAGCTCGTCTTCATTTCTAAAACCTCGGTGGTTTTATTAGGTGCATGACTACAGCAAAAGGTTAGTTATGGCATAAAATAAAAAGCATGGGGCTTGACAGCCCCAGAGAGTGGGCTCTGCTGCCAAGCAAGGAAGCTGTGTACCATCAGGGCACCATGAGAAAGGACACTGCACAAATATGGGAGAATTACAAACCCTGACGGAGCAGGAGGGATGAATAAATGCAAGCCCGAGTTTGTTCTGGACATCTCACCTCCTGAGAGGCGCCCTGCAACACGTAGGGACACACACTGTTTGACACGCTGGTCACGGGTGGGACCTTCTGCTCACGTAACACGTGGGTTCGGCCGAGGCTGGCGAGGGAGGGAGCAGGAGAAGCGACTCGCCCCGCTCAGCACGCGGCAGCAGCAGGGGTGACGCGGCAAGGGGGACGTCGCGAGCAGCTCTCCCGGCTGCAGGTCTGCGCCCCCGAATCCAGTCACACCTGGGCCTGCACCCCCAGGAACCAAGGCACTGCTGGCCGCTCCCCTTGTCACAGGGTAATAACCAAGCGGTAAGTGCTCAGTCCACAGCAGCACACTCAGCAGGTAAAAAAATCAACAGGGGCAACTTCTTGGACCTTTTTTTTTTCTTAAAGCATGTGTTATTTTCACCATTTTTTAAGAGCAGAAATTGCAAAGAATAACAGAAACAATGACAACAGCAAAGCAACGAACACATAAGCTCTCTGGGCTGCTAAGATGACAGATGACCTGCTTTTTAGAAGTTATTTCAGTAGTTTTGCCTTTTTTAATATAAAAATCTTATTCATAATTCATAAACTGCTCACCTTGCATTACTACCTGCATTCCTAATATCATGATGATCCAACAACAGTCATGTCAGACTACAAACCCGAAGGCTAAAGGATAAGCTGCCACATTTTTCAATTTCTATTGAGCATGTAGTTTTGAAAATTGTCTGCATGCTTGTGAGGCAGTTTGAGTTTCAAGAAAGTGTTTGCCTGCTTTTTCCTCTTGGTCTCCCTCTCATTTCCCGCCTGTTTTGTAACTCCACTTACATTTTTGCTGGCATAGAGAGACCAGAAATTGTGCACCAGCATGTGCAAGAGTTTATAATTATTTCAGGAATCAGCATTTAAGGGCCTCTGCTTTGCCATCCTGACAGACCGAGTAAGCATGGAAGGTGGCACAAGGCATTTCTGCAACCACACAGGCGCATACAAACACACACACACATACACATGTGTACTTACCTGCAGTGAGGATCAAGACTAAAGCATTTAAAGGATCAACCTAATAAGCTCTGGCAATTCCTAAGCTATGGAGTCTCTAGAACATCTTAGTTTTGTGCTCCTGGGCAAGTGCTGTAGCAGCTTCAGAGAGAGGTTTGTACACAAGCTAGACAACACAGATTCCCAGCTGGGCCAACCCTTAACATTCATCTGAAAACATTAACTAGAAATATGTCATCATTGGCATTTTGCATATGGATTCAATAAAAGCGGTGGCAGCTAATGAGTTCCTGTCACCAGAGGGCATTGGAGGACAAGCTGCTTTTTCAGGCAGCATAAGCTCTGTTCCTATAGTTAAACAAGCGAGTATTAATGAAGTCAAAGCACCTGCAGCACAACCCTGATGTGAAAGCAGTAACTCCAGCACAAGCAGGGCCAGCAGCTGGGCCCCGGGTCTGCCCCATACGGCTCCAAGACAAGGGGTGTCTCCTTGCTCATTCCTCTGCACCCACCTGAGGAGAATGGAAGAAAGCAAGGCTAAAATGGAGCATTTAGAGACCTTTTTTTTCATAGAAAGATGTGAACAAGGGGCTCAAGGGCTGTCCACCCATGGTTGCCCCAATTTGGTCCAGCTGCCTCGTGGTGCACCAGCATGTATAAGGAGTCTATGAGGCCCTTCTAGGCTCAGACGTTTTCCTGCTACCTCCCAGTCTGGTTCATGAAATTCATTTCTATGTTAATATGAGCTCAGAGGTTTACAGTAGGAGATGATTTTCTTAGAGTGCCTCACTTGAGAGAAGGGCACCTCTTCAAATTAGCAAGGGAATAAAAGCAATCTAAGACAGGAAACGGCATGAAAAGTATGTACTTCGGAGCCAAAGTGGCAAATACATTCCACTTATCAGAAAGAGATACTGTCCATTAAAATCAAACAACAAAGCTTTCCATGCATTATGAGCACACTGCTTTTAAAGGAGAGGGAGCAGGCCAAGTCGCCCTCATCTGTTATCACTGTAAAATAGCAATGCTCGTTTATAGACTATGGCAGCGGCAAATTTATCCCCCATGTCAGATCCCTGAGGCTATGAGATCACTGACTGCAATTAGGGAGCGAATACTGCTGTGTAACAGCGCAAGGCCTGCGAGTCTGAAGCAGGGATTCCTGGGTTCTTAAAGCAGGGTCAGCTCAACACCCTAATATTAATATTCCAAGCTATAGGAGGTAATGGTTTAATTGGATCATAATCTTCTAACTTATTTTTTCTTCAGACAAGTATTTTTTTTTGCTTCCCTTCATTCTCTCTGTCTGCTAGACAACTGCACGAGTCAAGCAGAGGAGGGAAGGCAGTAGGGCCTATTAATTTATTTGCTTTTTCAAATGTAGAGTGTTGTCAACTATACAAAATGCAAATAATCAGTCTACCTTTTCCGTACATCACATTTTCAAAAGATAGCAAGCATACACTGGCAAAAATGATGACTCACTCATTTCTCTTCGAGGTGGTGTCCGAAAAAATGAGTACTGAAAGTTGTCACACGGAGACTGTTTTGAACCAGAGGAAGGAAAGACAATTACCCTGAAGTCCTCATAGGGAATGCCTGCAAGCTGTTCTGAAAGTTTAATTACAGGGGATCTGATCTGAATTCATGGCTTCTACCTACACAGAGACCTGCATCAAAACAAAGTGCATCTCATTTTCTATCCTTAAGTTGCCTTATTATTCTCAAAATTTGCAATCTGTCAAGACACATTTTCTCTTGAGCATTATAGCCTTAGATTGTTAGCATATTGGCAGCAGAACAGACTCAAAAAAAAAAAACAAAAATAAAAACAAAACAAATAAACAAATAAACAAAAAAACACCAGAGGGATTAAACAAAGCTGTGTACTTGTTGGGAGATCTGTTCTTTGCACTAATCTATACACTTTCACTAGTGTGGATTTAGCAGGAAAATTATCTCAAGAAACAGCAAAATTTAATTTCTTTTTAAACTTAATTTTTGCATTTTAAACCAATCTAAATAGGAAAAACCAGAACCAAAATCTGAAAAAAAAAACTGAGTAAATGCCCCAAAAGAAAATGTTATTAATAAATAAAAGGACACTCATGCACATAGAAAATTAAAAAGGAATAGACTTCTAAAATAAGCCAAAATGGTAGGGGTTTTTTTTAGTTTTTAGTTTTTTAAGTGGCACAGATCACGTGCCACTGACGCACTACTGAAGCAATACAACTTGGAATATATTCCAGTATTCCCTGCCGGAATTATGCTATGTTTATTGAGAGCTGTATTTTATAAGAGAACACTGCTTACGTAATCACCTCCACATATGGATGACGGAAATGCATTTGCTCTAACTCCTGTGTGCTGGTGCTTTCCATGGCTTCACGTCAGCAAGGGCCCTACGGCCTCTCACCTCCTCTTGGCTCCCTCCTCATTCTGAGACGCAAGTGAGGGAAAAGCAGTCGCTGCAGTTCCAACATCTTCCTTGCAAGTGGCCAGGAAAACCTCTGCACACTTCCCCGTCTCCACAAGCACTTGGTCCTTTCTGTAGCACAGACTGACTGTAAAGTGTTGTCTTTCTGGACAAGGACCTCACGATGTGAGGCACTCTATGAACAGTGAGCAAAGGAGAGCAAGGACAGGAGTAGTTAGGAGGTGCCATCAATTACTCAAGGTACAAAGCAAAGGAGAATGAAGCCTCTGAAATGCAAGACAGTGCAGTATGTAACACTGCTAGGAAGAGGCAAAAATGGGACACGTTATATTTGGTATCGATACAACGGGTAATGTGCAGCCTCTCAAGAGTATTCCCTGCCTCATAAAAAGAACTAATGGATTTTATGAGCCGAGGGGGCCTTTTCTGTCGGCAGGCGAGGAAGTACTGAGGAATGGAAGAAAATATGGTTGTCATACACAGCAGGGACAAGTGCTACGCACTCATGTCACAGGCCCAAGATCTCAATGGAAGATATTTATAGCTCTGCCTCTGAAGAAGATAAAAGTAGTTCTGATGCTGAGATAGGGAACAAAAAGCGTTATCTAAAAATAAACATCCCAAGTCAACGCTACCTATTTCTACTTCCCCTGTTTCAGAGCTGGTTAAACGAACTACATCAAGAAATATCTGGGTTGTTCAGAGAGTAACAGGCCATTTTGAGTCAGAATGGGTTTCATTTTCAAACTCTGCTAATTTATCAGCAGGGTTTATCTGCATTCTGCAATATCATATCTCTCTGTCTCAGGGAAGCAAACTCAGCACAGGGATGATAACTGAGCCAAACGACAAACAGGGCAAGGTGCTCGAGAACAAAACTCACATTAATTGCACTCCCACACACTAGGTTTAACTTCTGCTAGATTCTGAATGAGTTTCTGAGCTTTACTAGGTTATCCTGTGAGCTGACACTTCTTCTACTGCTAGTTCCTATCCCTCGTGCTTACCCAATACTCACCTGATTCAAAGTGTAATCCCTATTATATTAACAAAGTTTGTGGGTGGCGCACAGGAACAAGCAGCCGCAGATGAGGAGCCAGTTTGTCGTCCCACAAGCCGCACGTTTCGCCCTTCATTAAGTAGCTTCAGCTCTGACTTTAGTGGGACTACAAGCAGATAATGCAGTGGTTCCCAGTCTTCAAACTAGTGAAATCTGGCCTAGGAAAGGAGTAGGCAAACAGCTCTTCAACTACCATATCTGCTTGGAAACAGGCAATAACTGATGGCAAAATCGAAACGAAATGACTTTACTATCATTAATTAGTGATAGTCAGAAGCAGAGCTAAATAAGAAATATTTACAAGCCCATCTTTTTTTTTTTTTAAAGTCCACTACCCAACAGAGATGGCTTTAGGGCTCCTTCACAGTTCGGCCCCCACGAGGCAGATACTCTGTTCCAGACTCGTTACTGCAGCTTGTTGTACCGGGGTCTACATGGGACTCAGTGGCAGAACAAACAGGGCTATCTAGTTTGCTTGCCAGCTGCACGCAAGCAGCTTTACTGTAGATATTTGGTTCAAACCAAGGAGAGGCTCCTTTCTACGCAGGAGGTGGGAAGAGCTGCTCTCGCCCAGGCTGCGGAGGGCATGCACCAGTAATTCTGGCGAGCCCCAGCAGAGGGCAATGGCAGACATACATATGCATGTGTGACACTACTGCGCTCTTGCAATGCTAAGTGAAGTTCTCTCCCAGCTGTCAGTGCCTTTCAGAAGGCAGAAATCCAGTTAACAAACGGAATAAAATCTATCTGGAACTAAGCAATGCTCAGTAGAGGACCCAGCAGCACGCAGCTACCCAGCAGCACGAACGAAGTGTTCCAGATACACCCTAAGCAGCAAAAGTTTATTAAAGTAAGCAACGGCCAAGGGAAATGCTGCAGCAGAACATTCAGAATACGATCAGAAAACACACATAGTCTGGATTTCTTGCTGCCATCTTTTAGAGAAAATGTGAAGAGGGAAAAGGAGAGAAGTGAAGCAATATTTCTCTCTGGCACATCCACAAATGCAAACAAGGAGGACTCAGCTAGAGCTGCTCAGTGTACAAGACAAAAGAGCAAACATAAAGCCCTTACATCAGGGACAGATCTTGGTTGCTTTGTCTCCATTCATGGAAAATTTTTAACTTTATAATATTGATGTTAGCATCAGAAAGGGATTCAGAACAGAATTGGTTAAATGTACAAGGTATCTAAAAACGAGACCCACAGTTTGAAGCACTTAAGCCTGACTCTTTCTGACTGGATTTTGCCACTTTTGAAAATAAAACCTTGGATATGGGACTGAATAACTGAGATGCCCACCACAAGAAACCACTCTAGGAAACCCTGGCAAGATTGCGAGCCACATGCCCTGAAACGCAGGGACCATTCACAAATTTGGCAAGCATGCCAGAAAGTATGTAAAATAATGTATTTCAGACAAGGAGGGATGCAAAGAAATATTTTCACCACGGCAATAACTGTAAATAACAAGTAAAGAGTGACAAGAGCAACCGCGGCTGTAATGTTGCTCTCATTGGCCGTGCATCAGCAGGCAGTGCAAGGGGAAATGACTATCCGAGGAGAGAGAAATATGTTGCTAAGCAACACAGCCGTGCAGGGGAGACCCACTCCTGTCACGGAGCAGAAAATGCTTCATGGGTCTCTGGATTTTAACATATAATCGCTCTAAACGCGAAAGGAGGCTGGGAGAGCTGGCATCTATCAAGGGAGAGTGAAGCAGAAGTGGACTTGGGTGAAGCGAGTGAGCAAGAGAGACGGGGTGAGATGAGGCTGGGCACGAGCACAATGCATCTTCTGTCTCCTACATATAGCTGATTTCTATAAACACAAAAGGAAATCTGCCTCTGGAAGTACAGGTGAAAATAATCCTTGGAAGTGAGATGGTTCACTAATTAATACAGCTCTTCCTCCAAGGTTAGCAAGTTGAAAAAAAAAATAAAAACAGCAAGTGCTACTTTGTCATAAGTCAGGATGGTTTTGGAAAGGGAGACAAGAGCCATACAAGCAATATATGCCTTCAAATCTGCTGCATCTCCTCTCACCCCCTGCATTCCTCATATCAGAGCAGCCACGCTGGGGTGGGCATCTGATTCCCGTCAGTCAAGAGCAAGTGGGAAGTCTTTAAACCTCCTTTTGAAGCAGACGTAAGCCCTACCAGCCCTTCAGCTCGCAGAGGAGCCCCCGGCTCCCCGGGACTACCTGCTGCCCCGTGGAGGTGCCCTGCACAGCGACGCAGGCCGCGCGGTGCGGGAAGCGCTATCGCTCCTGCAAGCAGCGCTGCCTCTCAGCCCCCATCACTTATTAATGAGTTGTTATTATTCATTGTGGAAATGCTGCCAATTCGTATTATGCAGGCAGCCAGGCAGGATGATCGTAATGGCCCATGGCTGCTCTAGCCTGAGAATGAGTCTCTAAATGTAAGCCACACTGATTTCCATACGGTGAGGAATTTGGGAGAGTTGGCTTTAATCTTTCAGCATAATCATATGCTGACAAAAAAAAAGAGTGACTTTTTGTAACTTTTTCCTCAAAGATTATATGAACGCAAGGCCACAACACCCATGCTCCAGGCTGCTAGATTTTGCAGCACTCATTAAGTTTCTTACAAGTAAATCAAAGGAAAGAAGGTAAAACAGCTTTGTATGTTGCTCTTCTGCTGAACAGGAGAGGCAAGGCCTGCAGAACTCCCTTCTTGTGTTAGCAAAGCATCTCCAGGGAACAGGTACAGCCTGTTCCAGAAACACACAGGTTAGAAGTTACAAGGAAGTCCAAGATGTAGGAGCTGAGGAATATTTAGCTTCTACCCAGAGGTATGCCCCAGGTAGCCTGGCAGGCAAGCCGCAGGAATTTCTGACAGGATAAAGAGTTTTATTCTCCCTGCTTCACCTGTTTCATAACTCTGGTATATTTGGAGCCTGGGTACAGACCAGTGCCATACAGGCCAACATTCTTTGCACTACACAGTTCAAAAGCAGAGTAAATTAGTGAAGTGCAGAGCTCGCTCCTGGTACCGCTGACTAGTTTTGACACATGAGCTGCCCTGACTCTTTGTAAAAGTGTTGACTTATCCCAAGAAAGTTTCCAGTGAAACATATGAGAGGCCAGAGGAGCCTCTCTGTTCTTCAGAGCCTGTGTTGAGAAAGGGCTTGCACATAGGAGACACTACAGCACCCGTCGTGACCAGCCTGTATGAAGTTACGCACCAGCACAGATCCAACGCTGCCCTTTGCGCAGCTCCTTTCAGGTCTTCCAGAGACAAAACCGAGCAGCTCTGAGAGCACAGCTCCACCAAGAGAGCTCACGTGAGCAGCTCAGCTCGTGCTCCAGCTGCTTTTGGTCTCACTGCCCTCACCACCTGCTCTCTGGTGACAACAGCTCTGCACCCTGCGGGGGCAGCCCTTCCCGCCAGCTCACCAGGAGCTTCCCTGGATGAGCAGGGATGAGCCGGCCTCCTTGGGCAGGTCTGCCAGGGAAGCAGGGGCCAGCGAGCGGCAAGAGCACGAGGCCGACGTCAAACCGGGGCTCCTGGGCTGCTGGTGCTGACACGGCTCTGCCCTGAGCAGGTCCCTCCCCGGCGCAATGCCTCCGTTTCTACGGCTGTACAGTTTATTTAGAGAAGCTTATTCCTCCTGTACAGCAGCAGTATAAGTTATGGTGCAGGAAACAGTACCACTGTTTCCAAATACGAAAGACCTAAGTTCTGTACACGACACCACATTACATTTCACTGTTCAGCACCTCTCTTGCCTTTTGGCTTTGGACAGATAGAGGAAGCACATGCATTTACAATGACAAAAGCAAGCAAAGCACCTATAAAACACTTGCAAATGAAGGAAATACAGAATGAAACCATATTCATCATGAACAAGACAAGAGATTAGCCACAGACCAGCTGCCGAATGTCCTGACATAACTGAAGAAATCTCTTAGTCAATTCTGGCATCTACTGACATATCACAGCTTACATAACTATATCATAAAAGCCCTGGGCTTGAGGTACTCCTGTACTTGCACAACCAAAAATAAACCCCATCCAGGAGTCTAATTTTATAAATGATCTGACTTTCTATACCTGGATTAGACAGGGAAAGACAGCAAATCTAGATCAAGTTGCCTGCAAAAAGCTATAGGCAACTACAAACTCTGTGATGTCAATGGAAAGTGATCACAGCCTCAAGCGGAGTCTAGCTCAGACATAAGGCCACCTACCTTGCATCCATTCTGTGCACTTAACCTCATGCCCCAGATGGTATTGCTGCCTACTAAAAGACAGAGTTTCTTGGATTTTCCATGTCTATTGCCATTTTTAAGTTAGCATACTTCAAAGTTAAAAAAAAAAATAAATTTTAACATCAGCTGAAGACCTCAAAGTGTTTAGCTCCTGTGTTTTTAACTTTTCAAAATCATCTTTCAAACTTTTCGTTAGTGTGTCTCTGCCAGAATTTCTTTACTCCCCTGTATCAGCAGGGTGAAGATGCTTTAAATATTCCTGAGCCGGCCTTTACAAACATAGAGAAACTGTTTTGTCAGAAAGCCAAACCCATACTACAACAACAACAACAACAGTAGCTAAGGTACTTTAATTACTGATTTAAGAGTTACTAAACACAAATTATCCAATTACAGCTGGATAGTGAAGACACTTCTAATAAGTGTATTCATTGTTCCAGTCTTTGTAAAGAACCATACACTGAATTAACACCTAAGAAGTTATATTTTAAAAATCAGCAAGTTCTTTTGTAAAAAAAAAAAAAGATTCTAAATATTTTTACCTTAGCTTTTAAAAAATGCAAGCATTTGACTGAACTCAGTAAACCCACTTCAACACCAGCTGGAGACAAAGTGGATGGATGATCCTGAAATCACGAGCATTACACTGGTTTTGCTCCAGCGATCTTATGGGATCATAGCAGCTGACAACAATTAGCTTACTATTAGTTAAGACATGCTGATGAGAATAAAAAAAAAAAAAAAAAAAGGTGTCCTGAGACAATCTCTGTTAATTCTTGGCATAATTATAGAAAACATACTGCAGACAGTAAAATCAGGGGAGATTTTTCTTTCTTGCTCAGTAGTTTCACCCCTGGAACTATCCTGAATAATTCCTGTGTGCTGACTGTCAGTAAGTGGGTGTCATGCCATCCACACGAGACTATGTTGAACATACTTGGCAAAAACACAGTATGAAGGAGAACAAGGAAAGCAACAGGCTCTGCCTCTCCTCTCATCCCCCTGCATCCGCTGCTCTGGAGAGGTGCTGCTAGAGACGGACGTGAGCCTCGCTGTGCTGGGCACTGCACACACAGAACAAAAAGTCTTTGCCCTCGAAGAGGTTGCAGCTGAAATCTAGGACATAAAAGAACGTCCGAGTCCACAGGGGCACAGGCTGACAGGCTGTTTTTGTTCTCATTGTGTTTTCACACAGGCAAGAGGCGAGCAAGAGCTGGCTGGCTGTTTTTTAATTTTTTCAAGAACTAAAAATGCTTGTAATTTTGCGCTCCAGCTTTAAGAAAGTCCTTTTTCCCCCCAGGGCTGATCTTTGTTACAGTCCTGAAAAGCCGTTGTTCTTCCTTATTGCTCAACCTTTCTGCCTCCTGCACACGCATCCTGCCCGCGTGCGGAAGCTGCCGGGAGCATGGCTGGTGGTTTAGTTTTGCTCGCTGCCGTAACCCTTCTCTCCGCCATCCAGCAATGTAAGATCTGTGGGATTGTGTGGCTGGGGCCTGGGGAGGTTTCCACTGGTTCTGAAGTACTGGAATTATGCTGAACTAGCTGTTATGTAACTTTAATTTCCGAGGACTCCTAAGGTTTTTCTCACTGGAACATTATTTACCCTCTCTGTAGTCTGAGAGGGCGTTGGCACAGTGGGACAGATTACTTTTCCCTGTGGGAGAAACTAATTTGTTTTCAATTTCTATTTTGTTTACTGACTTTTTAGAATTGTACTATTGGGAGAGCTTGTAACTGGCTGTAAAGTTACCCAAAAGCCATGTTCTGTCTCAGCTTTGATTCTTTTTTAGGTACCTGAATATTAAGCAACTGAAAACATCAAAAGTGAGAGTAAATTTGTCAAATCAAATACAAGAATGCCGGACTAAAAGTGCTGTAAAATTATTCCCCTGTATAGACTGCATAGTATTCAGCATCTGAAAAAAAAAAAGAAAAAAAACCCACACAGAACCTATAGAGAGCAGGCAGCAATGTTATAAGCGCGTTACATACAATGTTCTTATCAATAGATTTTCTTAAGACTCTGAATAGATTTATTTTATTCCCTACAGATATTGTGCTGAGATTTAAGGACATACATTTTCCCCATTTTACCAGGCCAGATGACAGGGAAAGAAGTGGGCAAGTCTGGGACACTGCTTTTTCTATGTGTCAGTCTAAGTTCGTCGCAGCTCTTTTAGTGCTTGCCATTGGTTTCTTTGAGATATGTTGATTCATGTAGCTGTGTTTACAGCAGAAAACTGGATACATCTTGAAGGCAATTTTGCTAAGTTAGCATGAGATTAAGAGCGAGTTAAAGATAATTGCTTTGCCCTTATTTCAAATACCTGCAGCACTGCCAGATTACTTAATGGGGTGTGACTGGTTGTTCGCTTGTTCTTCAACCCCCAGCTGCTGAAATAATGTTACTACCTGGTGGAAGAAAAGCTTGAGAACATGACCTTTCTGCCTTAAAAAAAAAAAAAAAAAAGAGAGAGAGAGGAAAAAAAAAACCTAACACAACAAAAGCCAAATAAAAAGCACCTAAAATTTAATTTTCTAAATTGCATGTCTTTGGAGGGATGGAGCATGTAACTGTAACATCTGGGGTTACCTGTATCAAGCTCTGATTTCGTATTTTCAGATCAGCTACATTTCTATCCGGTGGCAGTATTTGCCATCAACTTCGGTGAAAGTTCAACTAGCCTCTTTCAATTTTTAACAGAGTACAAGCGTTAAGGGGCTTGCTTGTTTGTCTTTTTAGTCTGAAAACTCGGAGAAAGTTCAAAACTCAACAAATTCAAGGAACTGTGCAGATACTGACACTGAAAAAGGAGGAGGAAATACCTATATTCTTCCTTGCATTGGTTCTTCCATATTAGTTAATCGTAGGTAAAATTACAGAGAAGACAAGGCAGCCTGGGTTTTAACTTACACTGGCAGTCTGGCATGAAGTCTGAGGAGAAATCTTGTTGAGAATCTGATCTGCTAATCTGATTCAAATCATCGCGGCTTGTTTTATTTCCAGCACTCTTTCTAGCTTGGGTAAACCACCACAGATTAACCAGTGTGAGTGCAAAACACCATTTCCCTGAATGTTGCAAACTGGTACTGTAAGCAAGAGTTATACCCAGTTCAGGTAGGGGAAGCAGCCTGGAGCGTGACTGATTGCTGCGAGCAAAATACACACCAAATACCCAGCACTTACAGTGCACTGTTCGCTCTTGGGTTTATTCTGCTGTGCCTCGGGTCGCGGGGTAGGAAGGTGCTAAGAGGCAACACGACCTCCCTGAAGCAGTGCTGCAAGTCAGGTCTCGCTCGGCACTCATCAGAGGCACAGAAAGACGTGGTGTAGCGCGGCAGAACTGTGAGTTACACAAAGAGTTAGGTCACTTAAAAAGTAGCTGTGCGAGAAATGCTCCAGGGCAGGAAGAGCAGAAGCAATGCAGCAAGTGGCTTCCAGTCATGAATCCAGTTGTAAGCAGCTAAGATTTGCTCAAGAGATTACAGTAGATTTATGGGAAACCAAGGGAATCCAGCAAATGAACAACGTGAATCCCCAGTCAGTGATACAGGGCAGAATCCAGCAGGGAAGACACCAGTACTTCTGCATTTTCAAGCATCTCTTTGAACTTGTGCGTGCCTGTTAAAATCGCACTTAATTCCTGGATCCAGCAAGAAATTACTAAAAAGCAGCTGATTTTTCTTTAAAAGGGCTGTTAGACAAGGGCATGCAAATTAGCATGCACTATCATACATTTCCATACAAATACCACCTTCTCTATAGGGTTTTTAACACACAGAGTGTTTGAGAGTAACGTTACTTGAAGGCTGGCTTTGTCCTGCATTTTCAAAGTAAAGATATTAACTTAGTAACCATAAATACCACCTGGAAAAAAAAAAAAAAAAAAACAGAAACAGAAAAGCCAACAAGGGCAAGTCAAGCAGACTTTGTAACTACCTAAGTCATATAATTTAGCCTGCAAGACCTGAACAACCTGATAAGAGAGTGGGGCTGGATACAGAAGAGGCTATGAAAATCCTGCAGCACTGCTTTCTGCAGTGCTCCCCACAGCATCTCCCGGGTGTGGGGCAGAAGGGCTCTCCCATGACTTTAATAATTTGCTTTAGCTCTTGCTAAACCGTAATCACAAAACTTAAATTTGGAGTAAGCTTTCTTACTGCAGTACGTTTATTTTGCCCCGCATCCGTTCAAGGCTGTTCCAGCTGGTTCAGATGTGATGAGCTGCCTCCAGCTCCCCGAGCTCTGCAGCACAACAATCCCGGGCGCAGGCTGTCGGCAAGCGTCGCACAGCTCTGCGCAGCCAGGAAAGCTGCTGCTGGCTGGAAACGCTAGTGCCATGACATGCTAAGGCTTGCCTAGCACTTCTGACTGACGAGCCAGGCAGGATTTGCCAGCGTGTAGCACTTGTCACCAAAAAAAAAGGGTGGCGGGCAGGTGGCAGAGGTCAAAAAGCAACTGTTTAGTTACATTTCCCAGGAAAATATTTCTCAAAAGGCATCTTTGTGCTTCCAGGAATTTCAGTCTCCCTAAAGCGTGTTCCCTAAAGCCTCCCCACTGCTATTCTTCCCTTCTGAAAATGCTGCAAGGTGTCACATAAATGGGTGAATCTCCAGACATAACGAGATGCGAGGGCGCGAGGGGAGGAGGCCTTACTGGACGCAAGAGCAACGCAAGGTCCTGTAAAGCTGCCTTGCAGAGAGCCAACTACCCGCAGGAGGGAAGACAGATAGGAAAGGGCCTTTTTGGGAAAAGGTTTTGGCTGCAAGGCTGAGACATGAAAGGTGCCCAGGGCAGCAACACGAGCATCGCCAGCTGTGTTTCAATGCCTCTGCTCTCCGCAGGGAGGCCTGAAGCGATGCTCTGAGCTCGCCCGCAACAGCAGCCTTTTCAGCAAGCTCAGGCAGGTGCCTGTTTCTAGATCCGGGCCTCTCAGGTAAGAGGCAGTCTGTGAGCTTCCCACAAGGGGGGCTACGACGTGGCTGGAGAAAGACCTCCAGGTACCCAGGGAGCTTTAAAGTCAAACAGCAAGAAGCCCGATAGATCTGCTGCCTACTGGAAATGGCTATCCAAAGGTTCAGGTCCTTGTGAGCCTCCAATAGACTTCTAAAGGCAGACTTCTGCAATAAGGATGCCAATAAAAATGAGGAACACAGATATCAGAAGAGATCCTTGAAACAAAGTCCAGAAATGCATAGATCTTTTTTTTTTTTTTTTTTTTTTTTTTCCCAGCTGATATTTAGTTGCTTTGCAGTAGGTAATCTCTGCTGTTCACAGCACTGCACTGGATCTAAAAATTTAGACATTGCTACACACATTTTAGTATGGTGGCTACTGCATTTTTGTTTACAGAGCATGTAACAATATCCTATACGTACCCCAAAGTTTCATTGTTCTTAGTATCACTAAAATAAAATAATCACACACTATTTAAGCAAGTAAGGGGGGTGACCTCAATCAGGGCAATTTGGTTATTGTGATACTCCTAACACAGCACACACTGCTATAGGGTAGCTAGACTGCTCCTAAGCTACACGGTCTATGATTCAGGCAGAGCAGAAGGATATGTTAAATCATAAAACGCTAAAACAGAATGGATATATTTCTGAAATGGTATTTTTTCTCCTTCCTCCAAGTAAGTTGCATTTGAAGTTCAGACTTGATTTGGGGGAAAATCTAGTTTATCTCATACTGTTCTCTTTCCACCATATGAAATGCAAAGAGCAGCAATTTTGATTTAAAAGCGACTGACGTTGCAAATAAATGACATATGTTAAGGACTCAAGTGAGTTGCTGGTTTGTTTTTGAGAAAAAGCTGTATAGTAGGTGAGCCTTTATTTTTGCCTACAGGCCATTTTGTTTGGCTGGTGGGACAATCAAGGAGGAAACACAAGGTGATGCCCCCAGCTGTCACTGGAGCTCCAGAATTTGAGAGAACATTTCGTGCGCAGTAAGTTCTGAGATCATTACGATGGTGGCAACGAATAACATCTTTATTTAGCTAATTCATGTGGCACTAGAGAATTCCAAGATAAAATGAGCTTTAAAAAGTTGCATTTATCTCCTGCTCTGTGTTATGACACTACATCTTAACTCCTGGTGAACTCTCATCTGTACCTATCTCTAGGGAATGACGCTTGCCACTCTGCTCTGACATGAAATGGTTGTGATCCAGGGCTAATCACCACCATTTGCAGAGCCAGTGATTTGAGGAATTGGTTGAACTGTGTGTTGTACATATATTGTAGTGGATTCTTACATTTATGGCACTTTTCACGTCTTGATCTTATATTCAAATTTGTAATGTGTATAAATTACACATGAAAATCTACGTAATTGTTCATGCGTTGAATAACATCAGGCTCAATATTAATAAAGAATTTTCTGTATCAAGAATCTTTTTACCAATCTTCCAGGAATTCTAACTTTTCTACAGCTTTTTTAAAAAAAGAAGGTTCAGTCCAGAAGATAAGCAACCTTATCTTAAAGACATCACCTTTTCTTTGCATCCTTCGCCTGAGACATGAAAAGTAATGCAGTTAAAGACACAGATCACTTTTCGGATGGTTCAGCTGTTGTTTTACTGATAATGGGCTAAGTTCAGCCCATATAAACTGGTCATTGTTCAAGTTCTGGTTCTTGGACTGTGTCTAACACAAAACAGAAGAAAAGAGCACACACAATCTCAATGTGTCCCAGTGGATAATTGTGGGATAGCTTGTCTAAAAAGATGAGGTTTTCCTAAACGTCTTCAGCTAGAGATTAGCTAATGCCTCTAAGGTTAAGTATTTATATTTAACACTGTATTGTTCAAAGCAATTCCATCTTCTGTGACTGTAGTTCTATGGGATAGCAATAAAAATAGACATAGAATATATAAGATATCAGGTAACAGTATGTATTAGTTATAGAAGGCTACATAATTTGTTAAAGAGAAATTCATTCTGAATGACAACCAAGAAAAGATAACCCAACAAAATATTAGTGTGAGAAATACAGGTGTCCACAAGTAAAGACATTGTCTTAGCCACGAGAAGATCTATCACGTGCTGCTTAGGCCTGATACCACTTAGCAGTGGCCTTGGCCTCAGCAGGGCAATCCAAATTGCCTACATTGCTCCATTCCTCTTCGGTTTGGGGAACAACGATCCACAAAAATTGCAGGAGGATGGGGAGCTGAGAGATCACATCCAGGGATGTGTTTGATTTCCTGTCTCTCTCTGCTGCATAAGCACTTGATTTGGGGTTATCTGTTAAGCACTCCCATGTAATTGTATCCTTGTATCCTTGTCTGAGCTTAAATACCACAAAAGTGTTTGAAATAATAGTGTCCATATATGAAATGATAAAGAATGGGTTCTTAAGAGTGACCAGTGCTGGCCTGACTGTGCTCCCACTAGATTCAACGGCATTAACCTCAGAAGAAACAAAATCAGGCCAAAGCTGTCTGTCCTTGAAAATCCCACCCACAATTCCCTTCCTTTCCACAATAATGTTTTTTCAATTTTTTTTTTTTGCAGACAAAACTGTACAGAGTTTTATCCACTATTCCTGTCTACCCTCTGGATTGCAGGAAGTTTTTTTAACCAAGGTACACACTTATTAATTTTTTTTAAATATACTTTGGTTGTACCAGGTGGTCAACTATAGTACACGTGGCTTTTTTTCCCTTCAGTTTCATTATTTTTTATGACTGAGTGCTTGTAAGGTTATACTGAATTCACATAGCCCAATTGGTTTTTCTTTTCTCTGCAAACCACAGAACATACCCTATTTTTCATTTATTCAGTGGGTTTCCAGGGTGAATCGTTCAGAAAAGCAGCTCCCAGATGTTTCACACTAGCAGTTATTTACACATTATGGGACAATTCCCACGGGACATTAAGCACAGCTATGGTCCCTGGGGAGGAAGCAGCCTGAGGAAGCTCAGGTTGGAGTACTCATCCCTAGAGCCATGGCTGAAGGAGACAAGAGTTCAAGACAGCGAATCTTTGGGATTTTATACACCAGATGAGTGACAGCACCACTGGGCTATGACTCATTTGTTTGTTTTGGGGCACAAGAAGTGCTGAGAATTCAAGCTCAGGCAGAACAGCAGCATCTCCATACATAGATAGTTACTATATTTCAGGTATGCAGAGAAGACTTGGGAGAACCATTCTTATTATTTTTTTTTATAAAGCACCCAAGCAGGCTATTTTGGGGCAGCTATCCTGCACTCATATACTATTGTGACTTCCAACCTCTCACTCTTTTGGGCATCCGAGGTAGATCCACGGAGTCTCCTAACAGCAATGGAGCAGATGTCTGTAGAGCTAGAATTGTGACAGAGTCTAACGTTGACCTTTTCCCTTACTAACCCATCCCCAACGGATATTTTGCAAGCACAGAGCATGTGTGTCTGGAGAAAGGAAAATTAGGTCATACCTCACTAAATTTCTCCTTCCTGAAAAACTATTTTCTACCTCTCCATTTTCTATCTTTGCTCCAAAACAGTTGTTCTGTTTTGGGGTTCTCTTACAGATAAATTTCCATCTTCATTGCACCAATATAAGGGCAGAGTTATGTTGCTAAGAGTTACATTGCAGAAAGGAATAGTACATGTGCTCAAGATGGACACTTGAATCAAGAAAAATAACATTCTCTAACAGTAACACAGATATGCACTGTCACATGTAAGAAAATGATTATGTTTACCTCCTCTGTAAGCCATTTTTTCAGCTAGACATCTCCCATATGTGCATTTACTGCAGTTAAACCAGAACAGAGTAGAAGTCATCCTCTCTAATACTTGCTTACATGGTCTGAATGGGAGAAAAAAAAATTAATAAATAAAAGGCAATGCTTAGTCCTGGATAACACAACTGACCTTACACTCCCTGCTCCATCTATTACATGGAGGTAACTTAATGCTTTTCCCACAGGGAGGTCAGAAAGCTAACATGCAGTACAGCTTCCTCTCATGTCCTCAAGCTGCTTTATAAACGCAAAGAGGTTATTAACAGCATAAGATTTTCTCTGCAAAACAAACACTTTAACATGAACTGCCAAAACAACATAAAACGACAGTGCTCCAACCACTATCCTGTCTCTGGGATAACCAAACTGTCTCCGGGATAACCAAACCAGGGGAACTACAGATTACTGTTCTTTTTTAAGACTTCCTTTTTGGGAATGCCTTTAGATTTTTTTGGGACAGGCCTGTGCCCACGTTGCCAGTAAACCTGTATCAAGAGCTTTCTATAGTTAAAGGGAAGTTTTAGGGAAAAAATACATACATATATATACAAAATTTCCTTTGCAATATTACTTCCCAGAGTATGGATAGCTATGAAAACGCACAATGTTACATAGCTAGAAACCATAACCGAAGTGCTAACTGCCTACGATCCTCATTGTTATGTTTTCTGTTTCTTTTTTTTTTCCCCCCCATCAATCTTTTTTTTTCCAAGAATTAGCTGCCCTTCTGGGTCTGCTGTACGTGTATGCCCGCTACAAGTACTTCTATGGCTATGTGGCATCTGCAAAAGGGAGGTAAGGAGTTACCACGTGCGCGCGGGTCGGGAGCTCCAGGCTGTGGTCTGGAGCTGGGCTGAGCGCCAAGCACCAGCAGTGAAAAGTGACTATAATTGAATGCAATGTGTAAAGTGTCAGCAAGAGGGCTGAAACAAGAACCCTGAGGGAGGCAGGCTGGCTGCTCCAGCAGGGCCTAGGTTAAGATCTGCGTGCGCTGCAGGTCATGAGAGACGAGGGCTGGTGCTCTCCACGCAGCGCCTGCGTGGTGCCTGCTTCGCACTGAGCAGCTCATCGGCATCCAGAGCCAACGGGGACTGCAGGTAGAAGCACAGCATTACTGCACGATGCGAGGCTGCTAAGACACAGTGTACCCACTACCTGCTTGCTTGCTGGGCTCATTTTTCCCTCAGTTTGTCAAATTAACACACTTATCCTAGCCACACAAAAGATACTAAAGGAGGAAAACAAATCTGGCCTCATAGGTAGATGAACATTCACCAAACATGTAAGAAAACACAGTTTCAGATAAGCATAAGTTAATGAATGTTAAGTGCACAGCATCTGGTAACATGAATTCTGCCTCAAAAAAATATGAACATCAGCAAAACGCCTCCAGCAGTGAGTGTACACTCGAACACATAATTCATTTTCTTCCCTCACTGAAGCCACTCTTACTATCCTACGGGCCTAACCTAAGGCTCTTCTTCCAACACACAAATCAGTCACAAAAAGAAAGTAGCATGATATATGCCAGTCATAAAAATAAATGGCTTGGGAATCCATATTTCTGGAGAAATATATGAAACAATAAGACTATAAAAGCACTTTGTTTGTTTTGTACTGAATAATCCTGCAGCAGCAACAGGCTGGACCACAAAGCTGTCTTCCATGGTTTTTATATAGAGGTTATCATTATTCTTCTTCACTAGAGTTGCCACGAATCCCCCACCCTCTTTTGAAGAGCTTTTGCTTAAGAGAAAGGCAAAGCCAAGTTTTCCAGAGTAAATATAGGGAAGTAATTTTATATCTCCCAGTCAGAGATACAGTAGTTCATATGATGCCATGCATGACAACCAGAAAACCAGTAACTATTAAGTCTGGGTAGCAAGACCTTCTAAAATAAGTGAGCAAATAAAATATAATGGACTTCTCTTTAATCAACACACTAAAAATTCCTTTTTAAATACAAGCCTGACACTCTTCCATTCCCAGCAAGTACCCTAACCACTGAGTTTTAGGATTGCATTCTTCCTTTCCATTCCAAAAATCAACGCGCAAGTCAGAGCGTGACTTAGCGGAGGGTGTCTGACAAATGAGCGCCGATGAGATGCACGCACCTCTCACCCAGCCCTGAAGGCTCAAGATGCTCAAGTCTGTTTGCTGCTTTAGTTACAGCTGTTCACACCACGAGACTGAGATAGCTTGTCATGGAAGACAGCCCAGCCTCCACATTAATATTTAGAGACACTGGTAGAGATTTCCTCCAGTGAGAATATTGAGAGTCCCTCTACTCCCCAGCAAAACCCACTTTCAGTAACTGTTACCAAGACATCTAAAGTCTGTTTTGCTGTAGTGAACCTTTTCAATCCCACATAGCTCTTAATTAGGGTGGACAAGCAGATTTACGGTAACTGCACCATATCCAACTTGTAATGGTATTTTTCTCTCTCATTCTTCTAGGTTAGCAGGCTTTCATTTGAATTTGGTAGCTCTAATCTTCTTGGTAATCCTGGGTGCAGCTGGGATTGTCAACAGCTTTCTGGATGAATACCTGGACTTCAGCATTAGGAAGAAATTACATAAATTGTTTTGAAGATTGTTTTTACTCTTAAAAAATACATAATTTTCCCTTGACATCAAAGAGAGAAATTGTGTGTGGTTAATGCAGCAGAATTCTTTCCTAACAGTCCATTGCAATGTAAAATGCATGTTTTCACTTTTCCCTGAGTTTTGTGTGTACTTTCTCCCTTCCCATTGCTCTTGAAAAGGAATCTATCAGACTGTCATGTCATGCCTGCATTTTCAATCAATGTTCTAGTTCTACATCCGGTACTGTAAATCCTAAACAAATTACGTACAATTAAGATAATTAATTCACCAAGCAACCTAGCTGTAACTCACACTAAGCAACAGCCCATCTTACCCCAAGTCCTTCAGCCTGGCCGTTGCCTCCGCAGTCTTGCTTCACTCCATTCTCTCGAGCAGTGGCCTCTGCATTTCTACAAATGTAAAAACATGCTTTGTTGCACTACGCCGCGGAAAGGCCCCGATTTTGCAAGAATATCCAATCCCACTTCAGGAGGGTGCTTAAGCGTATACCAAAACACTGCTTTCTTCGGGAAAGCATTCAAAGCTGCCCTTGGCCTTGCACTTAAGGCCTTTTGATTTTCTCCACACGCTTACGGTTGACCACAGGCTGTGTCCGGAGCTGGGCCCTCCTGCAGGCCGGCCCCGGTCTCACACAAAGCCTCCCCACGGCGGCTCCATGCTCAGCGCAGCTCAGGCGAGGTGCAGACCCGGCCCATGCCAAGAGAAGGCCCCGCAGACGCTCCTCACACGGTCGGGTCTTCCCAGGAAGGCACGGATGGCTGCGCTGGGGGAGACGCTAGGGACTACAGCAGAGAGCAACGTGAAGAGTTTACTGCTAAAAGAAAACTTTTAGGGCCTGTGCACAAGCTCATTACCTCATGACACAGCAGAAGTGGGCCTAGTAACCCAGACCGCGGTATGACTCTGATAACAACCAACCTTTGGTTTATTGTATTTTCTTTTATTTTTTCTTTTCTTTTTGTTTTTTTTTTATCTTCCTTTTCTTTAAAAGTGGTATGTTAACATCAGGTCTTTTCTACATTTCCAGAGGCTCTGTACAGGTCTTAGAAGGGAAATAAGCAATGCTTTAATGTACAAAGTAAAAACAGAAAACTAGAAAAATCTGAGTAAAATGAAACAAGTTGCTGTCGGGGGCACGTACAGTACAAATTAGTAATTAGACGTCATCTGAAGTGCAATACCACCGCAGTAAGGATGAATTAAGGAATGAAATAAAAATACTCTATTTTAAACAAACAGTATATATATATATATTTATATGTATATATTTTACAGATAGTAGACCCAGTGATATCTGTAGAGTTGTAAAAACATATTTACAAATAATTTCTTTTTTTTTTCTTTTTTTTTAAAACATTACATATACATCAGCACCATAGTAAGAAAAAAAAATCTATTAAAATCTACCTCTCTAGCACTTGGTCCCGGTATGGAGTATTTGGAGGAAGCTTTACAAAGACAGCAGGGCTCGGTCTCCATCAGGGCTCGCCCGGCCCAGTCCGAACCTCCCCGGCAGTTGCAGGGCCCTTGTGCTGTATTTTAGGGAGATGTTGGCTAAAAGGGTTTTAACTAAAGCATCTTAAAAATCTCGCGCAGTCCAGACGAGCTGGGTATGTCACAGAATTGACAGCTCATCTCACCCACAGTAAAAACTTGTCCTCAAAAGGGACCCTGCCCCTGGTCGAGGTCAGCCTGTGAGGGCTCCCGGCCCATTTTATTCCCGTGTTATGGATCTTGGAGACCAGGATTAGGCCAGAGGCTTCCAAGCTAGTGGGATGTTGATGGCTGTTACCTCGTAGGTACCAGCATGCCCCGATCACCAGTGCGACCGAAGACCCTAACCGGGCAGTGGGTTCCAGCAATCACCTCGCCTCGGCCTCCGAGCACTGGCACTGCTGCGCTGGGTGTTCAGCCAGCACCTCGGTGTTGTAAAGGACACAGCACAGCGTTATTACAGTGCTGCTCAGCAGAGGTCCACGTTTACCTTACATCTCTATTGCCCAAAAGATGATCTGGGGACCCCCTGGCATTGCTGTAACTAAATCAGTTATTCTGCCGATTCATTAAAGTTCTTTACAGTAGTCCTTCCTCGACCCCTATTTTTCAAATACTGCAGTGAATTTTATTTCAGCAAATAAGAGAGTTCAGACCAAACATCTGCTTAAAACAGAAGATGAAGGTTGCATGTGACAAATCAAGACCCCCAAACACCAGGGTAATAATATCTGCGGATGTTGCACTGTTCAAGAGAACAGAAACCCACCCTGAGCACCAAACTCTCCCTATGCATTTGCTCGTGGTGGTTTTCTCCTCTCCTCTCTGCCCCTTTGTGGTGGCTGTTGTTCATCTGGAAAGAAGGGCACTGAGCTTACTTTGTTTTATGCTGAAAGGTAAGAGAGAAAAAAAGCAAACTGAAAATACTTAGGGAAGGAAGGAGACATGGGGACCTGCTTAGGACCTATGCTGACGTCTCTGGGTACCTCCTAGCCCTTCAGTACCATTCCCAGCTGCTGTTCTCCACTCCCAGGCAGCCGAGACAGCCTCAAGTGCTCTGACAGAAGCACCACTGCTTCTCCCAAGCACCCGAGGGGACTAAATTGCTCATTAAGTTAACCCACCTACCTAAGCGCCTCCAGTAACAGTCCTGTGATCAGACTGTCCTTCTTGCTGTACTGCCAAATTTATGTTCTGCTACATCTTCACTGGTTTTATCACTCTGCAGTGAAAGCAATGGCCTCTCTGCGGCTGTTTGGGTTTGTCACGTGTGTGCCACACGTTCCCGTGTGACAACCCAGGGCAGCCCTTGCGGGCCTGACCGTGGCTCACCTGAGGCCGATACCCAGGGCTAAGCCTCTTCCTGACCAAGGCCTGTGCAATCATCTGCAGGCTTCTTGAGGGTTTGCTCCCATGTTTTTCATCCAGTGCCCTGAAAGTTGCGGTGTTTACAGTAAAATGAGCTGGGAGGTACTGGGACCACCTCGTATCTCTGTGCAATGGGGAAACACCGACTTTACTCAACCAGAGACATCGACTGTTTTTTCCAGTTTCTCTGTCCGGCTCCGTAGACATGCAGCGGAGGCTGCTGTGCAATAGGGATTACTTGGTGGAAGTTTTGTGGTGCTGATATTTTCAGCATCACTTCAATCTTCCAAAGTTGGCTACAGATTAGCTCAATTTGCACGATTAAGAATAAAAGAAGACAAAATAATCCCAAACCAAACCGACTCAAACAAAAAAACCCAACAATCCAAGGATGGAGAGAATACCCAACTTTGTCTTAAAAAAAAAAAAAGAAAAGAAAAAAAAAAGTAACAACCAAAGCTCCAGACTATACAAGCCTGTTCATTGGGGGTTTCCAAACAACTCATCCAATTCTTGTATCCACTCATCCCCTGGTCCGCTCTTAATGATGGAGTCCACAAGGTCCGTGCCCTCTCCTAAACTGGAGAATGACCCCCCTGCTCCTTCACTACTGTAATTGTACGATAAGTCCTGAGTGGGATTCCTCTCGTAGGCCTGGGCTTGGCTGCTCTGAGCAAAGCTGCCGCCTGGCACCTGCTGTGTAGGAGGCTGACTAAATCCAGGCATAGCAGGGACCCCCTGGCCTACTGCAGGCATAACCATCGGCCTGGCCTGGCTGCTTCCTTGTTGCCCAGGTAGTGGTTGCAGCAGTTGTCTCCCCATTGCTGGGTTCAGGGCTCTTACTGTCCCGCTAGCGTCCACCACTGTCTGATTAAGTCCCTGTGGAAAATGTTGCTTGGACAGCCTTGGCTGCCCAGGCTGCATTGGGTACGTGGTACCGTTATTGAAAGGCCCCATTTCACTGCTAGTCCTTCCGGGAAGGCCTTGCAAGCCTCGCTGCGGCCAGTTTTGTGTTCCCTGAGGGACAGTCCCCATCAGGTTTTGAAGCCGTGGTGCTTGTGGCCTGGGTAAGACCTGGCCCACAGGTCCTTTCATCTGCTGTTGATGTTGAGGAAGAGCAGAGTTTACCAGCACGTTCTGACCAAAGTTGTTGACCATTCCCACCGCTTGTGCAGAGGCAGGCTGCCTCGCTCCCTGGCCTGCGCCATGTGCCATGTTCATACCACTTTGGTTTGCGTGCTGCAACATTTGGCTCATGCCTGTGCTCATGCTGTACATTCCCGGCTGGCTGGAGGAGGCGTTGGTGTAGGGGGTCATGCCCATGTCCGACTGGCCCGCTGTTGTGGGCAGCGTGCTTGGGTTCTGGGAGGGCCCCAGGGCCATCATGCCCGTGTTCTGAGCCATCATTCGCGACGTCCTCATGCTCTGCAGAGCGGCCTGGTTCCGCACCGCTGCCATATCCTGTGGAGAACCTGGCCAAAGAGGGGGAAAGTAAGAAAAAAATGCAACCTTGTACATCCTTATTAACACCTCTTTGCATAAGGGAGAATCTGTAGGAGCTTCCTGCAGCACAGAAGGGTTCCAGATCGCTCTGTTTTTCGAGTGACGTGTTGCTTCATGTGAAGGCTGGCAGAGAACTGGAAGGTTATCCACCCTGACATAGCCTTGGGTTATCCACTTGCTAGCCACATTTCAGAGGTTGTGTGTTCCCCACATCATCCTCACTCAACCTCAGTCCTCTCTGGAAAAGTCTCCTCTCCTTGGGGGTGAGGGACAACACATTTGGAGGGCTACCCTAAGCAGGAGCCGCTCATCATATCATGCACTCAACTGGTGAAATGGGTCACTGTTCAGTAGAGAATACTATGAATACAGACCACTGGCCTAACCTCCCCTAAGGCCTAAAATGGGGCTGGCAAGGTTAAACACCAATCATTTATGCATTAAAAAAGTCTCAGTTATAAAAATTTTAGGATTTGTACCCAAAACCATTGATGGCTTTGGATTCCTGAAATAACAACATCTGTGTAATGTGTGAGTCCAAAAAGATTCCTATTTCAAAAGTGAATTCGAGGCTTTCTTTTTCTGTGTGCTCCCTCGCCCCTGCCTCCAGGGACCACTGACCATCTTCCCTATGTAAAAAATCAGTCCACAATATTTTTAAAGTTATAAACACACACAATGTAATTCAGTAGTATTTATCTTTCTCAGAGAAGCGTGATGCAGCTCACACCAAGCAAGTGAGAAAACCTCCCATGGCCTTCAACAGAAGCAAAACAACTGAACTTCAGTTAACTATTTGAAGTTCTCTCTTAAATAACTCCATTGTCTTTCAAAAGTAAGCCCTGAAAATGGAAATGTCAGGCTCAGAAGGCCAGTCAATTTTTTAATAGCTCAGGAGGCATAACGAATGGATTTTCTATATCATTGTTACTGCTTAAATCTATGGAAAGAAGAAAAATTGTTTTTTTGTGGACTTTTAAAGTAGGAAGAGTGAATTAGTGAATCAATATTATAAGCACATCTTACTCCATGTTAGGTCAGTGATGGGAAATCAGAAAATCCTAACCTTGTTAAATTCCACACCCTGCCAGAAAACGGCACCATCCTTTTGTCTTCCTTTGTGGGAGGGAGGCAGGGGGAAGCAATAGATTTCTGGGAAGCCAATATACTTCTGTATTTACTATCTTTATTTAAAAACAATTACGGGAGCTCTGATTGTGCCACGGGTTCATTGTGGTTTTGAGTCAATGCCACAGCAAACTACAACAATAAAATAGTCTGCAGGTGAAGCTCCAAGAGAATGATGCAGAGAGTTAGTCCCAGCTCAAACATTATTAAATGTAAATATAAAAGGTTGGCTTAAGAGTCATAAACTACACAACAAAATCGGTCTTAAATCAGTCCCTATCAGTTGCTCCTCAGCTGTGGAGAACATGCTGGAATATCAGAATACTGAATAGCAGGCCCTGCCGGTATTGCATCAGCTCGGTTTCCATGAGAAATGGGTATGAATAAAGGAAATGCCTCTCAGTTTTGCGCACATGAACCAAGCAAATGGCTACATCTCCTTTTTTTGACTGCAGGCAAAACTTCTGGAGGATGCTTTCAGGTCAACTCTCCAGCATACAGATAACAAAGCATTAAGAGGGACCATACGGATCTCAGTTGCATAGGGAAAATGTCACGGTAGCTTTTACTACACCGATGCTATCAATTAAACTGTTTTCTCAATGGTTGGCACTCCTTTTTATTTTAGATCACCTCTTTCTTTCATGAGTGGAAGATGTAACTTTTTACAGTACATGAATAACGTTAAAGAATTATTTAATGTATCTCTAGCTATTTTTGAATTGAACCCTGCACTTGAAAACCTCCAGAGGAGTCCCTATCAGCAAGTAGTTCACATATTTCTATGAGCTACTGTTTGACACAGCCGTTAGACAAGAAGTAGTTAAAAGAGAGATGCAATAGCTTTTAAGATTATGGGCCACCTTCTGGTCTCACTTACTCATAACCTACTGCACTAGTTTACATTCTTGTGACTAAATAGAAAAAGAGGATCTAATATTTATACTTAAATTAGCTCATTTATGAAAATAATTTCTCTATTTGCTCAGATTAGCCTAAACTCTGCTCTGCATTTCTTTTAAATAAAAGATGTGAAGACATATTTTCAAAAAAGGTTTAATATAAGAAATTTTACATATGATTCTCAATAAATGTATGATGGTGCACACACATGTTTTGATTTTGCAGATGAATTACCGAGAATATTTTCATTTCATATAGAAGTTATTCTGCCAAAAATAAGAATTAGAAGGTGATCTGTAGAGCTACTCTGTTAAAGACTAGCAGAAAGGCTGGCTGTCTCTTCACTGGCTGGATACTGGAGCTGCAGTGTGCTTGCCTCACTTGTTTTTATTGCAGCGCTCAGCATTGTCAGGAATACACAGCACAAACGTGTCTTACATCTGTGTATATTTAGAATCCATGGTGAGTGAAGACATTCAGCTGATGTTTTGTACTTAAAAAGCTTAGAGTTAACTTTTTTCCTAAACCAAAATCTTTGTCTGTAAGTTCCTCAACTATCTGCACACTGAAATAATCCTTGCACTTTTAAATTGATTAAAAAACCCTCTATTTTCATGTCATGAGTTTCACTGTTTTTTCCATACCTGCCCTTTATCAGGCACTTCTGCCTAGTCCTTCTCCAGATTAACACGACCTCTCTGAAATTCCCTGTTCACCAAGTTAAACAAAGTGGGAAATGAAGAGGAGGAAAAGAAAGACGAGTGAGAGACACTCACTGAAAACAAATATACATAATGAGAATGGGGAAGACGAGAAAAATTCACAGAATCTATAAATCAAAGAGGCAGAAAAATGGACAAATGAAAAATGCAGCTTCTGCTGAGGGGAGCAGAAAGGAAATTAGAAACTTAACTAAATATACAAAAGGGAGCAAAATCCTTTGGTAAAATATGCAGTATGTGCAAGCACCCAACAGCATGACCTCTTGCTCAGGCACACTGCTTAACCTCTGGTCTTCACCAAATTAACAAACCTTCATGTGTCTGCTGTAGGGGCCTATGCTGACTCTAGGATGGGAAAAAGGATTTGATTTTACCTTGAAACTGATTGACCTGTTGCACTGGATATGGGTTCCGCTGCTGCTGGAGGTGCTGCCGAGGCAAATGCGACTGCTGCTGCAACTGCTGAAAATGAATGAGGAAAAAGAAACACAAATGAGAAAGAGATGATTAATTAATTAGCAAGCTAAGAAAGGGGCTGATGACAAAAATGCTGCAGCAAAACCTCAGTGATTTCTAGCAAGCTGTTCTCAAGAGACAAGCAGACTCATTTGAAGAGTCTTTCTGAGAGTACTTGGGCTACTCAGCACATGGACTCCTTTTGGTTCGGAACGGAATATGCACTGAGGCTAACATCAGCCCTCCTCACTTACAAGCTCTTCATTTTGACCTCTGAAGTGCAAACTTAGCTATCTTTATACTGAAAAAAGACAGAGAGAGAGAAGCATAGGAGATAACTGTACACCTAGGTGTGAAAGGCAACTATAACCTTTTCTTCCCCCAGTCTTGCCAAAGCCTAGAGGCAGGTAGTCCTGGTACAAGACCTATTCCCAAGAGCTCTCAAAATGATCAGCTGCGATGGGTACTGCCTCCCAAACTCAATGCTGTGGCCCAGAACCATTCTCTAGCCAAAATAAAAAGGGCTATTGAGGCACTTATTTTTTTGTCTTCTGATTCACTGAATGATATTTGAGGAGCAGGTGATGGCAAAATGTTTTCATCCCTTGATCCAACTCAATCTGATCTTCTGTGGTTGTTTTCTATGAATACTAATGTGTATAAAACACAATCAATGGTTAATTATAAAAGCAGAGAGTGAGCCTATCAGTGCTTTCAAAGACTGGGGTATATCTGACTAAGCAGTTAATGCAGGAACAAATTCAGTGTCCAAAAGTAAGACTGGGTAACAAAGGTAAGGGAATGGTGAAGATGAAGAAGCAGCAAATACTAAATCCCTGTGTTCAATAAAGTTTGCTACAAACTATCAAAAAGATAAAGGGAATTTTGCCAGGCACAAAGCTCCCAAAAAAGCAGAGTGCTTGAGGAATGTGACTTTCATCAACGCTTTTCATCTATATCCAGCACATTTAACAGCACAGTCCTATAGTTCTTCAGCACTTTTAGACCTGCCTTCAATAGCCAGGTCAGTGACTGGCTCTTGGGTTTAAGCACTTGAAGTGGCCTAACCCACAAGAGAGTGTTACGGCATCCTCATTTGCTCACCTCTGATCATACTCATGCATCCCTGAATACCTCAAGGAGTGTCCTCCCTGCTCACTATGGGGAAACTTTTTCCATTTCTTGAAAGAACTAGAAGAAGGGAGGGGAAGGTGACCCTGCGTGTGCAGGGGGTTGGACTAGATGACCTCTAGAGGTCTCTTCCAACCTTAAGCATTCTATGATTCTATGAAGGGAGGACTAGAAATATTTCAGTGGTACCACAACAGAAACGAGCCCTAGCTCAAATTCAAAGGGAGCCCAGATTTTAACCTGTAATTCCCCAGCAAGGGAGGTGAAGCAGGGCTAAAGCAACTACTGACCTATCAGAACATTTTCTGTCCTGTCCCTCGCACTTAGTTCTCGTACCAGCACGCGTGACAGTGCTTGAGGGACAGCGATACTGTACCTGCTCCGCCAGGATCTGCTGCTGCTGCTGCCTTTGCTCCCGTAGAAACTGCTGCTTCTGCTGCTCCATCGCGTGCAGCTGGGCCCTCTGCTCAATCAGCATCTGCTTCATGAGGGCTGCTTGCGGCTGGCTGCCCAGGAAGGCGGCAGCGCCGGCGCCCGGCGGCACGGGCCCTGCCGCGCGGGACAGGCCCGCCTGGTGCTGCTCCTGTGCCAAGAGAAACGGCCGCGTTACTCCGTGCGCTCCGCGCGCGGGGAGGGAAGCTACGGACAGCGAGCCTGTGCTGAGCACTGGGCTCGAAGAAAGCAAGCGTCTCTGGAAAAGCCCCGTGGCTTGTCGTGGATGACATGGAGCTGGTGGCAGCTTCCTCTTCCCTCCCATCATAACCGGGGGTTTCAGCTCTAGGCGCCCCTCAAATAAAGCAAGGTCACTTTGCAGTTGCTAATATCAAAGACGGTTACATACTTGCTTTATCTTCACTCAGGGTAGGTAACCTTTGAGTCACGTTTTATCAATTTCTTTCTCCATCATTATGGAAACCAGACAAACATTTCCCTCCTTTTCCCCTTCCTTCGCCTTCTCCATAACAATTTTTTTCACATAATCCTCTGGGTTCAGGAGCTGGTGTCTTAGGCACACAGACTGCACGGGGAAAGTTGGCAACATGAGTTCCCCCTGTATTGTGCCAGAAGCTGCACATTTAACCATGCAACGTGCTTATTTAAAATTTCCACCCCAGAGCTACAGCCCAAGAGCTGCAATGGTGCAGGATCCATGCGATGCTGCAGCCCCATTCCTAGTCCAGTTTGCAGCCTTTTACCAGTGCGGAAAAAAGCAAAACCAAAAGCAAACAAACAAAAAACAAGAAATAAAACCAAAAAAGCAGGGATGAAAGGGCATGGGATGAACTGAAAGATCTCTTAAACTCAACACTTGAGAAGCATCTGGAGCCGGCAGGTGGTGCTGCCCGCCCGCGGAGCGCTGAGGAGGAGGAGGACGGCGCGGGGAGGAAGGGCTTGCTGGCTGCGCAACAGCAGCGCACAGGGCTGCCGAGCCGGGGGTCACTAGCAGGGTAATCCCGGGATTACTGCCCCGCGCCCCCCGCCTAATCCTGCCCTGCCCTGAAGTGCCAGCAGTTTATTCTCAAAGAAAGAAACACTAACAGGAGAGAAATAAAAGCAGCGGCGTCTCCTGTTCCTGCCAGAGCAGCCTGCATCCCGGGTGGACACAGGCACGGGGCGCCACACTGCAGCACCACAGACCTGCGCCAGGATGCGGTCCCCGGTGGGAATAATCCTCAGGGCAGCCGGCTGCAATATGGACAAGCAGTTGTAAACGGCCACGCAGAAACCCGTGCTAGGAAGGCTGGAAATAGAACAAGCGGGTGCCAGGAGGCCGGGCATGTTAGGAGAGATTAAGCACCGACAGCCAAAAGTCAAGTCTGAAATATCCCAGTCCCTCCACGTAAGCCGCTGGCTGCCATGAGCAGGGTGATCCCTGTCACCCTGTCTGGTGTATTAATAAATAACCCCAGGCGGCTCTTGTGGCTGCGCCCGGCCGGGGCACCCTCTGTACTGAGTGCTGAGCGCTCGGGCACCTCATTCAAAGACGTGGTGGAAAGGGCCCAGTTCACCTCAGGATCCTTGTCAAAAGGCATTCCAGGGTAAGGCTTGGGTTCACCTGCTTCACAGATAGCTTGAGCGGTGCCAGTGACTGCGAGACTGGAAAACTATGGAAAAGTAATCTTATTATCCCAAAAGCCCAATCAGCAAAAGGGTTAAAATCAATGTTCGAGTGCAGTTTGGGAGATTAGCCTTTCTGCATGAAGGTCAGGTTTTCAAGGGCTCTTTTGAGGAAATAACAAGAAAACACAATTTGTCCGCATCTCTACTTTGCACAGATATTCCCTGAAGGCCTCTCTGCTGAAAGGCAGCTCTCAGATATTTAGGCTCTTTCTCTTTTTAGCAAACACCCTGGTTCGAAAGCTTCCTCTCCTCCGTTCTTGCTGCCCTGGCACAGCCCCCTGCCGCGCTGCCCTGGCACACGGGTCAGACGCGGGTGCCGCGACGCCGTGCCAGGCCGTGAGGGGCAGCCGGCACTGCCGGGCCCGCACGCAGGGAAACGCGGCCCCCCAGCCACCCTTCCACGGAGCCCTTCTCCTCGCCCCTGTCTGTGCGTACCCCTTGCTGGGGACGGGACACGGGCTGGCCCCAGCAGAGCCCCTGTAAAGGTTTCTTTCCTGCCGCCCCCTATTCCTCCCCCTGGCTCTGATGAAGTCGTCAAGCTCCAGATTGCATAACCGATGCACAGGACTATCTGGTGTTATACTGGGAGAGGTGCCAACTGCTTCCATTTATAGACAGGAGCGGTGCCACGCTGCCAGACAGCGGAGCCCTGCGCTGCAGCCACTGCAAGGGTGAAGAGCAAGGCGGGAATAAGAAAACCGGGAGCCAGAGGGCATGCTGTGCAGCAGCAGCAGCAGGAGCTTCCTCAGCAAGCCTCGGTGCACAGCTGCCTCCGGCGCTGCAGCCCAGGCCTCGCCGCGTCCGCTTCAAAAAGAAAGAAATCCGATTGCACAACTGGCTCTTATGCACACACACGCATCGAGCAGAGGGAAAAATCCGGCCCAGCGGTAATGCCGCAGGAGGCACTCGCTTCCGTATCATGTTACGTTATGAGTTAATTCCAGAGTTTTCAAAGGAAGAAAGCTCCACAAGGAGCTCCGCCAGCTGCAGCGGATCTGGTGCGCTGCGTAACAGCTGGAGGAAGCACGAGGATTAGCACAAGGGTGTTGCTTCCGCCGCCGTGTGCTTCTAGGCTTCTAGGTAACAGCCTTTACCTACGCCTGGTGGAAACCCCCTGTTCCCAGTTCTAAGAGCGGACACGAAGCCAGGCTTTCCCCACGGAGACTCCCACACATGGGAGTCACCGCAGGGCTCCGGCGATGTCGAGGCCTGGCCAGCCCCGAGGCGGGCTGCACAAGCAGGAGCGGTGCCAGGGCTCCTCGCCGGGCACGCGAGCAGGGGCCGGCAGCAGCGAGCGCGGCTGCCACGGCATTGCGTGGACCCGAGCGCGGCGTCTCCGCGTGCAGAACGGACAGGCAGCCCCGCGTGAACCCCCCGTGCCCTCTGCGGCACGGGAGCCAATGCAACCCTTGGATACATAGGGAGTGGAACAGCAAATAGAAGCCGGGGGTGACTTTGTCCTGCATGCTGCATTGGAGGGATGGTACCAGAAAAAATATATACAATCAGATGTCTACATTTTAGTATCAGAGCAGAAAAAGAAGTCAAAAAAATGATTTGAGGCAGCAAGTGTCTTCCAGTGAGTGACTTAAAGAGCTCAATCCATTTAGCCTACCACAAAGAAAACCGAGGGATGCTTTGACCATGGCATATAAAAATACCTCCACGAGGAATGGAATGCTTTAAAGAGTTCTTTTATCTAGTGAAGAAGGCAAAACCAGATACAAGGGCTGGAAGCTCAGACAGATTCAAATCAGCAACAAGAATCACATTTTTATACCACGATTTCATTACCCATCAGAAATGCCAGATCTCCATTTTTTGATGTCTTCAAAGATGACAGCCTTTCCGGATAAACACAACTTGCTGGTGCAATTTAATGGCCTGTGATGTACAAGATATAACGGCGCTATCTGACCTTACCTCTAACACAGCTCTATCTGCTGCTCCCCAGCACCGGCAGAGGCAGCTGGCACTTGTGCACTACCCTGTGCTAGCCTGACTGTCACTGCTCCGTATCCTGCAGCTCTTAGGCACTGCTCGTGTGGATATAAAAAAAAAAAAAAAAAGAGAGGGGGCTCTAGCCTATTCCTGTAATGAAAAATATCACTGAGCTTCCATATACTGTGTTACGGTAAAACATCACCTGCAAACAGTGTTTTCCAAGCGGGCTAAAAGCATACTCCTACGTTTTCCCAGAAATATTCCTATTAAAAGCCTTGTAATGTTGTTACTTATTGTGTCTGGCAGGGATCTTAATCCCTCTCTCTAAATCAGGCAGCCCAAAGCAAAGCCACCTTTGGCAGAGCAGCACTGTCTGACTGACGAAGGGAATTAGAAAGCCATTCGCTTCAGACTTGATTTTTTTTCTTTGCCTCGAATGAGCCAGCACACAGGATGAAGGGAGACTCTGTGTTGTTTTACAACCATGAATCCACCAAGAGGCTCTGCAAAGCGCATTGCTTCACCTATTCCCTCTCTCGGCCGGGCTCGCGGAGGGGCTGCAAACCCCTGTGCTCTCTCCGGGCCCCCGGTTGCCACGGTCTTTCACACAGCGTCTGAGCGAGCACGATCCCTCTGACGTTTGACACTAGACCCCTGCATGCAGCCAATTTGTTTTCCTTTCACCTCCCTTCCCCTGCATCTCTCCTCCCCATGTCTGCAATACAGTTTATTCTTTCCACAGAACAAATGCTATCCGTCAATCTATTATTTCTGTGTATTTCCTTGTTCATCAGAGAGCAATTTCCTTATTTTTGGTGATGAACTATTCAACGAAGGATACTAAAACAAGCAAATATATTTTTTTAAATACCACTTATCAGCAAAGAACCGTCAGAAGTTCATCTCAAAGAATGCAAGGCCAAACGGCTGGTAACTTTACTCTGTGGCTTGTGGACTTGGAAACGCTGCCTCCGAATGCTGTTACTGTTCATTACCACTGACTCCTGCTCCAGCACCGAAGTTGGAACGCACAAATCCGAAACTGCACAGGTGGGATTTAGAAACACAGCATTTTAACAGAGTGCTGTCCATCTTTAAGCAGCATATTTAAAATCGGAGCATTTCTTTTATTCCATGTAACATCTCTGGTGTTTCCCTGTTACGTTTCTGCTGCCCCAAAAGGGCGAGCTTTGAGGGGGATACGTTCCTGCTCCTCAGTTTTGCCTATCCTGGGTTTCAGCAGCTGGGCCCAAGGCGCAGAGCACGGCGATGCCGTGTTTGGGGGCTAAGGAAGCGCCCCTAGGTCTTGGACAGCCAGTGCCCCTTGGAGCCGCACTTCCCTCCCCGTGCCGGCTCATGGCCCTCCCCAGGCACGTGCCCTGCTCAAGGAACACGCTGGACCCTCGAGCCGGTGCCTTTTAAAAAATTCCAGTGCTAAAGGTTTTAACTTGCATCAATGCCCCCTCTGAGAGCATCCTGGAGCAGGAGGGAGGAGAGCTAATGTGCAGCGCAAGGATAATCACCCTTAGAGAGCCCCTGAGAAGGGAGAGGGAAGAGAAATGGAAGATGAAAGCAAGCAAATGGTTTAAACAAACAGTCACACAGGGCCAATGAAGAGGGGAACAGAGGGAAAATGACACAATAAAAATAAATGCCGTAACAGAAAGAAAAGCTTCTAGCACATACAGGAAGACACGCGGAGCCTGGGAGAAGCGGAGGTACGAGGAGAAGGTGCTTTATGGGAGCTCTCGTGCAGGAAACGCTGAGCTCGGAGCCCGCAGTGCCCTTCCCTCTAATGACCAGAGCCTGCACCACGTTATCACCCGTCCCCCCCGGGGCCGCCAGCTGCTGCCGCGGGCGGCACGGAGCCCGCTCTGCCGTGCAAGCCGCCGCCGCCGCGCGCGGGGAACGGCCGAAGCCGCTCCTTCACACCGGGTGAAATTCTGCTAGAATTCCCCTCGCTTGTTCGGTTGGAGCGCAAACAAAAGGTGGGGTTTTTTTACACACTTAAGGACATTTTTCAGATCCTTTCCCCTGCGCTGTGATAAATGAAATCCCTTTCATTTTCAGAAATTCAGACTTGGCACTCGCATTGATCCTCAGCAAGAAGCATGTAATTTGCCAAGCCTGAAAGGATCCTGGCTGAGAAATAAACACACTGGGCCATATGCTCTCTTTCCTGTATGCAGAAGGCAACTTACCTCGAAAATCAGTGTGAGGCTGCAACTGCCCCGTATTGTTGCTTCTACCAAGGCGGAAAATCCACAGGAACATTCAGCACAAGGGCCTGGGGCTCCCGCCTCCAGGGCCCTCTCCTGCAGCCTCCCTGCACCGTCACTGCCGTCTGTCCAGATAAAAATTGAGCCAGGGAGCGCGGCTGCCGCGTCCGTGGGGCTTGCAGCAAAGCTCCGGCATCAATCCTGGTGGTTCCTGGCACTACCCGCCTTGCAGGCGAGCAGTCCACAGGGCACAAACCTGCCAACCTCAGCAACCTCGTTCACATCGCGCCCTCGGGGAGGGAGGCCACACGCTGCATGCGCGGGGACGCAGGGAGGGCTTCCTCCTGCTGCCCCTCTCTGTTCCTTGCTGAACAGTAAATGCAAGGGCCGGGCCCATGGGAAACATGGACAGACCACACCACCCGCGGGCAGGGCCTGGCTGTTCCAGGGGGCTCACGCAGGTCGTCGCTGTGACTGACCGGCTAGGCAGGCCCCGAAGCAGACACACTGGTGCTTACTATGAATGGTCACCCACACAAGCTCATGCACAAATTGTGGCTTCTTCCCTCATCAGACATCCACCTTGGAGAGCTGGATAACTCCCTTGTCTTCGGTTCCAGGCTCCTGTCTATGCCGCCTTGCTGCAGGTGGGATTTCCAACTAAAATCAAGAGCCGAATGTCTGCAAATGGTGGCTGGCAAGACCCAAGGCAGCGGTCTTCAGCTGCAGCTGCTCAGCAAAGCCACATTAGCTTTGCTGCGGTTTCAATTAATAGCTGCTGATAAGCTGAGACGGCTGGAATGGCCAGGCTTGTGACTTCATGAGCTACTTCTTTCAACGTCCTTAAAACAAGGCTACCCGGATCACCCAGCCCCAGTACTTTAAACTCTTTTGATTCTTTTTCCACCTTGGATGTGGTCTTTGTGTTTCTATTAGCCATCTGGTCTTTGTTTTGACAGTCAGTCTTTTCAGCCGTAATGAAAACTGAGACAAGGAATTCTGATTTAGGCTATGCCTATGTTGTCTTTAATCTTGACATGCTCGTCACCGCATGGTTCCTCTTGTCCTTCTTGAATTCTCCTTTAACTTTATGGCTAAGGAAAGCTTCGCTCCTGTTTTCATTCTCCTTTTCAACACCTAACTCAGCTTGGCTTTTGCCAATTCAGACTTTATCCCTAGACTTCTAGGTCTCTAAGCTATAGCTCCCTTTGCTGATCAAGACCCTCTTCACTCCCTCTGAGGCTTTCTGAATATTCTTAATACACTTCTGAGAAATTTTTTGGGGAGGTAAGCTTTAAAATTATTATTTTTTAAAAAACTTCCTCCCCACCGTGAGTGCTTTCTCTCCTACTTCTGCACCATCCTCCTAACAGTCCTCTTTCCCAGATTAACTAGCCCTCACCGCAGCAATCCCCGCTGCCTTTTCACTGCCTTTGACTCACTTCTCACTCCCTGCCTTCTCCTGGCTCCCCAGAAAAATGAGCTCTTTGCACAGAATCGCATTCACTTCTCCCAAGAGAAACTTAACAAAGCCAGCCGTGATCTCCTGCCCTCCCTCCTGCCGTCCTTGCCGTTTGCTCTCCATTGCCTCCTTCGCGACTCTCCTCCCGGCCCCTGCCTCCGTGGTCGCTCGTCTCCAGCCCTGCCACTTGTCTTGTTGACCTTGCAGCGCACCGGCTCCTCATCCTCCTTGCCCCTGTCTGCGTCCTCCTCCTCTGCATCTCGCTCTCCTGGCTCCTTCCCCTCACAGCACGAGCCGCTTTATCTTTGTGCTGCAAAAAAAATTTTCTTCCAAAACAACCCTTCACTCCAAGTGCCTCTCCAGCTCCCGCCCTATCTCTCTTTTCACTGTCACCGCTAAGCTTATCGAATGTGCTGCCTATGATTTATATGATTTAGGCTGAATTTAGTCTCCATCTCCAACACAGATGCCTTTCCAAACAGGCTTTTCATTTCTTGCCTGCTGCAGAAACCAATCTCTCAGAGTCCCTAACGTCCTTTGTCTGGCTGAAGCTCTAAACTTCTCGCCACGGCCCGCCAGCTCCTTCCAGAGCCCTGATCACACTCGACGTGAAACCGAGCCCTCCTTTCTCTGTGCTCCCACCTGGCTCCAACAACCTTAACTATTCCCTCAGTGTTATTCTGACCATTCTGTGGATCTCTGTCCTTGCCCCTCTTCTTCTTCCCCTCTCATCGATCTCACTTGTAATAGAAATTCAAGCACCTTTGCACTGACGACGCACAGATAGATCTCCCTCCCTCTCCATCCCAGGCCAGTTCCCCTTGCTCTAAATTCATGCCCTGCCTCTGCAATCGTCTGGTGGGTATCTGTCAGCTCAAGCTCAAAATAGGCTCTAATCCTACTCCCTAGGTCTCTTCTCCTTCCTGTTTCTTCAGTCCTTGCGGACAATGCCATCACTTGCTTGTCACTCATCCTGTGACCCAGTTGTCATCTTTGCCTCAAACCTCTCTGCCGGGTCCTGCAGTCGGGCTCTCATCCCCTCGCACCCTGGTGCTTGCAATCCCACCCGAACGCTGCCGCGCAGGTCATTTTGTTGTCTGTCACTTGACTGCGCCACCTCGCTCTCTGCAGCCCTCTCCTGGCTTCCCTTCCTTCTTTTTCAGCTCCTTCCCTCCATTCATCCCTCCTTTTCCAAGCCAGCTGCAGCATATCCCACCTCATGCAGCACCTCATGTTCGTTACTGAGACTCTATCCCCCGCTTTCCATCAGCCCAAGGTGGCCAGCTCCTTTACATGTTGCATTACATGTTGCAAGTGAGACTTTCCTCCTCCAGGGATTTTTGAGAGGTGCTCTGCAAAACCATACAGATCTGATCCAGAATGCTGTTCTCAGTATAGATTTGCAGAAATTTCTGGAAATTCCTGTCTACTTCATGCCCAACAGTCTCTCCTGTTTGCTTGTACTTCTTGGTGTGCTTGTCTCCCTCTGTTATCCCTTACCTTACACACAGATTGGAATCATAGAATCACAGAATGCTTAAGGTTGGAAGGGACCTCTAGAGATCATCAAGTCCAACCCCCCTGCACACGCAGGGTCACCTAGAGCACGTGGCACAGGACTGCGTCCAAGCGGGTTTGGAAGATCTCCAGAGAAGGAGACTCCACAACCTCTCTGGGCAGCCTGTTCCAGTGCTCTGTCACCCTCACTGTTAAGAAATTTTTCCTTAAGTTCCTGTGGAACTTTTGGTGCTTCAGTTTGTGGCCATTGCCTCTAGTTCTGTCAGTGGCCACCAGGGAAAAGAGGCCAGCACCATCCTCCTCACTGCCTCCCTTGAGGAACTTCTAGACACTGATCAGGTCCCCTCTCAGCCTTCTCTTCTCCAGGCTGAACAGGCCCAGCTCCCTCAGTCTCTCCTCATAGGGCAGCTGTTCCAGGCCCCTGATCATCCTTGTGGCCCTGCGCTGGACTCTCTCCAGCAGCTCCACATCCCTCTTGTACTGCGGAGCCCAGAACTGGACACAATACTCCAGATGCGGCCTCACCAGGGCTGAGTAGAGGGGCAGTGTTTGGGAGAAGGAAATATATTTACTTCCTGCATCTGCAGGGAACTGAGTACAATGAGACTCCTGGGCTGTGACTAACACACTCAGAAGCACCACCCAACAAGGCACAAGCCGTTATTAATGCAGGTTCTGCATACAGCTAAATATATCACTTTATATTCTGTAGGTGTGAGAACTCCAAAATTTCAGTGTGCCCTTGCTCCATTTCTTCTTCTTGTAAAGGATGCAATATTAGCATGAGATATTGTATGCTGAAAGAGTCAGGAAACGCTGAGCAGCAGTTCCCACGGCAATTGTAACTCAGCCTCATATGCTAAGGGCACAGGGGTTATCACCATATACAATAACAAAGGATGCTGAATTCACACACAGTGACCAAATTACTGCCACGGCCCAGGCCTTTGAACTTTTGTATAGGTGAAATCTTAAGATATTTATTGTGCATTTAGCATTTAACTCTAGAAATCTGAAGTCCAGCACCTCAGAAATAGAAGTCAAAATTATGTTGTAAAGCACAAAACCAGTCCCAGCCGTAGCTTGTAGCCCTCTTCACAGAAGCACAGCTAATGGCAACAAGAAATATTTCCGTTACCGCATGAGCTCTGGTAGCTGTCAACTGAGAGGGATCTGCCGATCAGAGAAATCTGGGAAGACATCAGGGTGTCAGAACAAGTGAAAAGACTTGACACAGAGGGCACATTTTTGTTGAGCAATTTGCATTAGCACTTCTGGACAAATTCTACATTTCACATGCAATTCACAAACCAACAGCAGCAGAGCTAATTGGTGCAGTTGCCACTCAACGGCGGTGCCTTGTTTGAGCTATCACTAATGTGAAGGAAGGCTACAGAGTTTTTTGAAAAATGCAGCAATTATTTTGCAGACTTTGAGATGGGTTTCCCCTGCCCCCACTTTTCATCCTTTTAATTTCATTATCTCAGTACTTTTAAAGGTTTTGGAATAGAAAAATGCAAACCCCAGAAAAGTTCAAATTGAAGTGATTAAGAGAAAAACTGTAGAAAATGACACACTCTTTGTTAATATAACCGTTAGCCTTTCCATGACAGTGATTTTGACTGTGTCCCAGAGTGCCGCTGCAGAGCTAAGCGCTGATCTGAAAGCAGCAGTGAGCGGCGGGCGCTGGTGGCTCTACAAACCCCAGTCACCAGGCTGAGGGGCTGAGCTCCGCGTGTATCTCGAACACTGACGGCATGACAGGACCACTCTGCCTTCTCCTAGGTGGTATTAGAAGTTATTTAACTTAACACAGGGAAGATCTCTCGTCCGTCATTCTTGATGCTTTGTGAAACCAAGTCTCCTGAGGAAAGGACAGCGCTGCCAACCTGCAGCTTTCTCTTAGCGCTGCACACACTGCTCCGGCAGCTGCAGCTCGGCACAGGGAAGATTTCGCCGACTCCTTTTCATGGAAGCTGTACTGCTGTTTTTAAGCCACGTTTCCTTTAGGCCCCTACAGTGCTGAGTCCGACGGAGCTAATGGGACTGGCAGGTGCACAGGTTACTGGTGACCTCCTCCTGCCCGGCGTTCATCTTTCCTACTACGCCTCTTCACAGCACATGGTGAGAAAGGGAACAGTCCGCAATTAAAAATCTCCCTTGCCAGCTCTGATGCTTTTTATGCTCAGATGCTCCATGAGAGACCAACGAACAATAACTGGAGGAGGAACAAAATCAAAAAACCTGCCTGAGTCCAGGCTGATCTAAATAAACATGAACCTGAAAAGCTCAGATTTTGGCTGCATCTCTGTAAGCAAATAGGTGTACGTAAAGCAGGTCCACTCTGCCCCTAGCTTATGCAGCTGCAAGAACATCATCCCCTTCCTCAGCCTTCCTTCCCTCCTCGTGGCCCAGGCCTATAACGGGCCCAGCCACAGCAGTGCAGAAGTCACCAGCAAAAGCCACAGCCTGGTCGCAGCTCCCAGGAGGAAGGGGAGCTATGGCTAAGCTCGTGTAACTCCCCATCCTGGTCAGGAGCCGCTCTGAACCCTGCAGCTGGGTGATATCTTGTTTGCTGCAGTGAGGCACAGACCAGACTTTGGGGCAAACTCGTATAACGCATCTCTGTTATGCAAATAACTCAGTGTGGGATTCCTGGCACCCCAGGTTGTCTGCCCGGTGGGCCTGTTTCAGTGACTAAACCCCAGTCTGCAGGCCCAGCTGCTTTGGGTCCTCTCCTTGCTTGGGAACGGGTGTTACTTACCCCCGCTCCCCATGCTGATCCAGTGACACTCAGTGAGGCCCGGGCTGGCCAGGAGCGCTCTCAGGACACAGCTGTGCCCAGCTCCCTGCCCTGCCAGCCCCAGCCCGCGCCGCCTCTGCGGGCACCGTCTCCTGCTCCCCTGTTAAGTGTCCCCCCGTCTTTGCCTGGCAAGTCATTGGCTAAGCTCAGGCTCTGCCCTGACTCCTGCCACAGGGCAGCCCCTCTACTTCCCCTGCGGAGAGCCGAACCAAATCACCCTTGGAGCGCCCTTGCATCGCTTCCCATGTGCCCACACCCCTGCAATGAGGTGATCCCTTTACACTCTGCAAGGTGGGAAAGGCTTTTGTTTGGGTGTTTGTCCCACCAGCCCCTCACACAATGGAGCCTGGGCCCCTCTCTGCAGCTTTGAGGCACCTCGAGAACTTATGTGGAACAAAGACACGTGAAAAAACACGCAAACCTCCAAGCTTTCCTCTGTTAAACAATATTCCCCTAGTTCCATAATGTGCAGGCTGTTCTAGACCTGAAGCTGGGTGCTGAGAATGAGTTTTGGGTTGTCATTACTGTGCTTGCTGATATGTGGGAGCACAACGGAGAGCCCCTGACATCTCTGGAGATACCAGTCGCCTCCTTCCTCCCAGCTACCTTTCTGTCTTCAAAAGATCCAGCCCAGAGAACTGGTAACTGAAGCCCTCCCTGAAGAGACACAAACAGTGCGCATGTGGAAGCACAGGCTGCTCCTCCTAACCAAAAGGCAGGCTTCCAAGTGACCTAACGCAGCCCATGGTCATTCGCGGGGATCCCCCACAAGCTGCAGAAGGTATCTTTGGACCTCCTAATATCTTATTTCTAACATATGGGAGGGACTGGGGATTTCGCAGCCTCCCATCTGCTTAAGTACAATGCACTACAAAGCATCAAACAGATGCACTCAGCCCTTTGTAGACGTATCATTACCCTGTGCGTTCGCGTAGCGCGCATCTGCACCTAGTTACCGTGTGGGAGACTCCGAGGCTCAAAGGTTCCCGTGCTCCTTTTGTTCTCTGATGAATGTGTCTTTTGTTGAGTCTCCCCCACTCCTTAGGCTGTAGCTGTAATTCTGTCATTACCATCTTTTCCCTCAAAACTACCTACAGTACTAGAACAAGCTGAAAACATTCTAGGAAGCACTTACATTAATCATGATCTCCACCTAAGGCAAGTTTAACAGGTCTGGTTTTCAGCAACACTGCTGCTTAGCTGGCAAGTTTGGTAATCAAATATTCCCCTAAAAAACAGGTGAGGTGAGATTCCTGTCATATTCCAGGTAGGTTCACAAAACACATATGCAAAAGACGCATTCACGACTACTAGGGGTGTCACAGTTTCAGTGAATCTCTGAAGGCTCATGCCAAAAATTCCAATCATTCAGGCACCTCTGTGGAGCCTGCTGAAAATGCCAGGCTGTAGTCTTGGAGGGGAAGCATTTTGTGGAATTTTCTCTGAATTTTGACCTAAAGACTGGCTTGGTTTCCTAGATATTAAGCACCGAACTATGCCTGAAACACTGAGATATCATCTGCAACACAGACTGGCATCTTTGGTGCCCACTAGCTCCACATTCCCTGTCCTGACAGTGTCGGCCTCGTCCCAACTACACTGAAAGGAACTGACTGTTAGCAAGTTTGGGGAAACGAGTAGCAGAAGGCGCTGGTAAAGAAACGTTGTCACAGATAGCCACAAAGACAGAAAGACTTTACCCACATTCTAAAAGCCATTTGCCTGAACTTGAAATGCAGTGGGGTTTTGCATTGAGAAAAAAAGCAAACCTAATATTCAATGAGCTACAGTGTGTTCCAAGTCCTTCACAGCTTCCAGAGCTGTCGGACCTCTTCTCCGACACAGCGGAGGGACCCCTAGGGACGGCCAGGAGCCAGGCTGTGCTCCAGGGGATTTCCTCCGGGAGGAGCAGCTGGCAGCGGCTCCACAGCTCCGGAGCGCGATCCTCCTCCTTACGTGTCACGGACATCGAGGGCAACGCAGCCCCAGCGCACCATTTCCATGCGGCATTACCTGGCTAACTGCATGCCGGAGCAAGGCAGAATCCAGCTCTACAGAGAGCTTTGTGATTCTTGGACAACAGGGTGATAGGGTCTAGCTGTCAAACAGCTCTCAATGATAGAAGAATTAGCAGATCTCGGGATGGAGTTTGTCACCACCACGAAAAAATCGGCTCTGTAACAAGCACAACACTTTAGTATCTTGTACTGTTGCCCTATACTCACCAATTAGCATTACTATCTTTATTTAACTCTTAGTGGCATGTTTTCTTTGACTGGCTTCCTTCCAAAATAATCTATTACTCCAAGCAGAGGTAGCATGTTTTCCTATCTCTTGTGATGAGACACTCGTCTCCCAAAAAGCACAAATACATCATGCCATCGGAGGAATGATGGAGTGACAATGCCCAGGAAAAACATCCAACCACAAACAGAAGCCATTCTTCCTCTCTGCGATTTTCCAGTGGCAAATCCCAGCACTAAGAGCAGCGAAGCCAAGCCAGAACCTCACGCCTCCAACACCTCTCTGGCAAGTTTTACAGGGAGGTGCTTTGACTGACGCTGCTTCCCCATCGCTCAAGAGAAAATGACAGAAGGTTTGCAAAGGACGAAGCAAGATATACAAGCCAAAAGGCTAGTCATTTTTTTCCCCTCCTCTCCAAACATTTTCTCAAATCCTAAAGATCTTCTGTCTTTTGCAACATGAAGAGGAGCCCATGGACTCTTAATAATCACACTGTAGTAAAGTCGTCTTTAAAAACGCAGAACCAGAGGCAGCCCCTCCCAAGCCTGTACTCGGTGCAGGAAAAGACTCCGCAAATGCACAATGTGTGGCACCCATCTGGAACTGGCACTGAGGGGACAAACATCCCAGCGCCACGTGCTGCACTGATAGTGGTTACTGCTATTTTCCCACCCAAATCTCAGATTGCTTCCAAACAAACTTCTTCTTTAACCTTAAAGGCTGTGGCCATGCTGACTCAAACAGGTAAAAGCTACCATGTTTTCTGAAGCCAAAGTCTTTGCCGTGCAAGACAAGGTCCTTAACCAAAAGTGACTTAGTAGTCAAAGGTAAGCGCAGAGTTAGGTTGCCTGGGACGTAGGTCTTACAGGCTTTTCTAGGGGAATGCAAGTAATATTCCTGCAAAAAGAGATCCAAAAATTATTTTAACTGCCAAAACAACCTTAATTGTCTGATTAATTGAGCTAGGCCCCACCTCTTCCAGTACAATTAAACCCGTTCAGCCCTGGAAAACACTCATGTTGACACTGCCCTTGTTTATTTGGCTGTGTGTCAACCCAAGAGGGTATATTTAGCCTGAGTGCGTTTGCAGGACAGCATCTTGCCGCTCAACAGGAAATCTCCGGAGTCAAAGCTAAAGATATCACTGCACGCTTGCACATTTACAGCCAGCTGTAAAGGGGAGCTGTGGTGGCCAGAGCACTCAACAGCCTCCTTTTAAATGAGAGAGGAGGCTGAATTAAACACTTCACTGTACTGAGCTCATGGCAGGCAGGGTGCACCCGAAAAGCTAAATATAGCAGTCAAAGGAGGAGGTGCTTCTCTTGCTAGGATAATGCCAAATTGATATATTCCAGTCCCATTCCCAACCTAGTGCTTGCACAGAGTGGATGGCAGAAGAAGAAAACTGAGAAGGGAGAGGTGGAGAACACATCCATGTGAAGGTTTGCTGAAGGAGGACGGGAATCTCCTCCAAAGCTTTAAAAAACTGCAACCATTGCCAGGTCAATTTCAAAAGAGCAAGATTATGAAAGGGAACACACGTTCAACACAGGTCTTCCTTCTGTTAAAAAGTCTAGACACAGGCTGTGGCAGCAAATCTCGGGCACTTGTCCATCTGTGAGCAGCTATCCAGACCCTTTTCCTTGGGTCCTGTCCATTTTCCCCCTTTTTAAGTCCCACTTTGTCCAATACTCCTGTGGCTTCTGAGCATGCCCTCCCAGGCCGGGCAAGGATGGGGCAGTTTGGCTGCAGGGTAACCTAACGACTCAGTCTCAGAGAGTTACGTTGCTCGGGGGAGGAATTCACCAAGGTGACTTCCGTGATAAAGGTTTAAAGGTTTCTTAAGCCTCCTGAAAACTAACCTAAGCATGGAAACTTAAATGGCTAACTGACACGAACCAGCAGCATTATTCCGGCTCACCTAGATCAGGGATGTTTGCAGTGGTGCTAACCCCGAGCATCACCGCCTCAGACCAGCACGTAAAGGGGACTGCAATACTGTGAGACTAAGCAGTCGTTCGGCCTGCCCAGTCATGCCATCTTGCTTGGTTCAGGCACCCAGGTGGAAGTAAAAAAACAATATCACCACAAAAAGCTCTGCAAAGACAAGGCCTCAGAGCAAAACGATTCCTGGGGGGTTGTTCTGCATTGTTTTATTTCTATAGCTTAATGGTACAAGGTTCCTAATGCTTCTTGTCAAAAAGCTGGACTGTATTAAGTCAGTGAAGCTCTGTGGTGTGCTGAAGGATCAGCCCTTTGTATCTTCACTGAAGCTAAAGCACAAATATGACCCCAAGACTACTCTCTACCGAGATAATGGAAAAACAGGATGTAAAAACAGCTCTTGCTTTCTGTTCATAAGCATTTTCTGTATCTTATCATTTTCTCTCAAGCAAAGGCTAGCGGGCTGTTTGCATTTCATCTCGGCTTGGGTATGCTTTTGATGGTCCAAGTAATCCAAGAAACCCAGAGGACACCTCTCTGCTCAGTGAGAGGGCAGCAATGCATGTTTATGAAGCAAAATCAGAAAGGAATAAATGTAAGCAAGCAGTCCCTCTTTGAAGAGCCTTTCAGAATATCAAGTATTCAGTCAAGAACTGTTTGAGAAAGTACCATGGCCTTTGAGCTTGCGAGCTCTTGATACCACAAAAAGCAGCTTTGTTAATCTAAGTAAGGTAAACTTGTTTTCTCACAAGCTAAAAGTGGCTGATGCCACCCGCCTCAAGGAACCAGCTGAGTGGTCTCATGAGAACGGACTTAATTTCCTTGCCTCCAGACAGGTCATTAGCTCAGGGAAGGAGAGTATGTAGGTGGATTTAGTCTCTCGAAGCATGCAAAATTTGCTTTTATTAACCCTATATGGGAGTAGGCTGGCAGTTAGGAGCATGTCTACCAGTCTGCTTCCTTTGCATTCCCTTTTGACATCGGACAAATTACTTCCCCACCCCACGTTGCAGTCTCCCCTGCTGAAGGACGAGGACAGTGACAGTTCCTCTCATTCCCCCGACTGCCGTGACACTAACAAAGCACCCGGGGATGTGGCGAGGCACAGCGACAACATGTCTAATTAGAGTCTCATAGAATACATTTTCTCAAAAAATAACTAAAAACAACAACAACAAAAGGGAATTGTATTGTTATTCCGCATGCACCCAAGCAAACCAGCAGGCAGCAATCTTATGCAGTACAGAACAAGGAAGAAAAAACAGGAATTCACCGGCTCTGTCCTCCTCCCTCTCCCGAGGGCACGTGCTCTAGGAAGGAGGCAGGAGAGCGGCCGTGCGGCTGGTCAGGAGGGATATCCGTGGCCCCGGCTGTGCCGCTTTCCAGTGCCAGGCGGGATGGAGCAGCAGAGCCCCGTGAACACGTCAGGGCCACCGGGTGCCTGTGCCCAGAAGGCTCTGCTTGGGTAATCCCGGCGTTCTAGAGCTTTCCCACCAGGAGTGCTCTCCAAGGGCGGCGCTTAGGGAAGTGCCACGCTCTGCGGGCAGTGGGAACAGCGGGATCACAGGCGTCAGAGGTGGAGAAGATCCCCCAGCCCCTCTCTTGGCCTGCACCAGGTTGCTCCTGTAAGGACTTTGTTGTCCAATCGCCATCCCGAGCGGGTCTTGGAGCGCATCAGCGCTCCTTGGCGCACATAGGAAAAGCTCGGGGAAAGGAGGTGATCAAGAGCTGTGTGATACATGCCCAGAGTCCACAGGTCCTTCTCGAGGCGGCCTGGAAAGCATTTCGCGTTAAAAGCCAATTGGATGAGTGACATTAAAAAAAAAAAAAAAAAGTACATGTGTCACTTTTCACCAGCTTCCCCCTGGCTCAGTTCAGACAATTACAGCTTAACTAGCGGGATTAAGTTAAAGCCTTCCACAGTGTCAGAGGAAAAGATAGAGAGGGACACTGTCAGCTACTGCGGGTAGTGAAATATCAATTATGAGAAGGGAAAACATTCCCTGCCAGGTCATTCTTTCACATCTGAAAGAAATAAGCCACAGGAGTAAAAAAGAAGAGAGGTGGTGGGCGCCTTTGCAGCAGCCATCACCTGCATCCTGCCACACGCACGGCTGCCGGCGCGGGCCCCGCGTGGAGGCTCCCCCGGGTTAACCTGCTCTGCCCTTCACAAGGGGGTGGTAGGGGCCTTCCCCACAGGCCAGCTCCTGCGGAGCCCGTCAGAAGCTTCCCAATTCCTCTTCCAGCAGCCCTGCCCCCGCGCCACTCCTGCACGCTGCTGTGAGTTTCCCTCAACCCTAAAACCATTCGAGGGACTAGAAACGCCCCTCAGAGATCCCACTGCCCCGTGCTCTCATGCTGTTCAGGACACGTAAGAAAGTGGGCTGAGAGTTTCTGCAGTCTGGCAGTTAAATGACATCTGTACCTGTCTAGAGATGCCTACATGTTTTCTAATAGCTCACAGCACACCAAGCAACACCAAACCAGTGGCAGATACCGTGCTGTGGCAATCACCGTCTCTCCAAGAAGCTCAGAGAGGGACCATGTGCTCCAGCTTCTGGAGTGCTGCAAGCCCTGATACTGCAACTCGCAAATCTTTCCAAAGCAGCAGCCGGCCTCCTCTCCTTCCCCCATCAGACAGCTAAGGATATAAGCCAGAACATCTGCAGCTGGCTTTGTTCCAAGCCTCCCACAGATCCTGGCAGCCTTTACATCCATGGAGTACAGAAACTTGCTTAAAAACATGGGCGCTGAAATGAGACACTCAATCATCTGACTCCAAGAGTCAAAGTCTGAAGGCAAAAATTGAAGGACGAAATCCTGAGCTGTGATAACACTACCACTATGCTTGTACACGGCTAGGATCAGCAAGAGAAAAACAGAAGGAACATCATTTTCACTGAAGAAGCCTGGGAAAGCAGAAACTTAAAGCAAACTTTCTAAAACAGAAGATCAAATTGATCTAGAAATTTCTAGAGTTACCAACACAATTTAGCATTTAAAAAGCAGAAACAAAAGGTAGAATTTGCTGCTTGAGACTTTTTTAAAATTTATTTTTTTATTTTTTTATTTTTTTTTTAAGTTTAAGCAATTGTCTGGGGAGCACTAGAAGTCAAGAAATCCAAGACACAGCCTTTTACTTGCCACTAATCCACCACTGGCTCTCCAACATATCTGCACAACGGGGATGACATTTCTAGAGTGTTGAGATACCCAGGGCACACAAGCATTACTGTGTCTTCCACCTATGTTTCATGACTTTCATGATGAAATTTCTTCCTGGACACTTGCACAAGAAACGCTGCCAATAGCAAAGGAGATGCATGTACACTTCCAAAAAGGCAAGGTTTGTCTGACCAAAGGGAAAGCCATTGCTCCAGGCTCTTTCCAAGGCCTCACAGCACCTCTCGTTCCGGAGGAGAGCTGCCCCCCACCACACAGGCGTGCATGGAAAGGCAGGAGGCTTCTCTGGGGAAGGCGGGAGGTGCCTCAGGTGCCACAGGGAGGTTGCCTTTCTCTCACTCGTATTTCTCACTGCCTCTCCTCCAGCCCTCAGTATAGCTTCAGCTTCAAACTAAGTGCCCCCGTAGGCATCTCTGCAAGGTTCTCATAGCTACCTTGGTTTAATGAGCAAATCCCAAACTTTTCAGGCTCATGCGGGAAGCCAAGGAATGCGGCAGCGAGCAGTAAACATCCATGAAGAAACGGCGTTTGTGAGGGATTTTACTGCTGTGTACACTTCCGATGCACAGAACGGGACAGGGCAGCCGGGGGAGGAGAGACCCGATTTAAACCGGCTGGGGCAGCAAAGCCACAGTAACTTTCTGTTCCTGTCCCCCACAAGATGTTTCTTTATGCTGACCGCTTTCCTCCCACCTTCAAGAGCTCCCTGTTCTCACGCAGGGCCCATGCTCGTTTCGGGCAGCGGCGCCAGGCACTCCCGCGTTCTCAGCTACCGCACATTCATTTTTTCTCAACAGAAACTCAGGGACTTAACGCACAGCCACACACATGACCCTCTCCTTCACACCAACTCTCCCCTGGCGCCTCGTCCCCTGGCCCCGGGGGACTTGGACCTGTACAAACCCGTCAGGAGAAAAGCCAGCAGGTCTGTCCACCTTAGGCACGGGAGATCTAAACTGGAATAAGGCTGCCAAATGATCCAGCAACACACAGCTACTGCTGTCACTAAAATCTGAACTTCCATCACAAAGGCCCCTTCAAAAATCTCTGCTTTTGTCATTTTGATACGTTGTGAAAGCTACTTAAGCAAGTTTTAGATACATTGCATTTCTGAATCTCCTACACCAACAACTAACATATCTCTTTCTATGGAAAATCTAACTTATGAGAAGAGGTCATTTCAGAATTTGGGGTGCCCAGAGGGACAGGACAGTTCAAAATCCTTTTTACAATGCTGGAAACATCCCTGACCTGCTTGTTTTGCAATAAGTCTCACTCATTATTCACGTTTGGGCACATCCTTGATCACCAGTTACAGTGTTAAGGCCTTTAAATGAGTACATGTGTCAGAGGCAGACCTCTGTAGTGCTGTGGTCTGGCCAAGGTGACTAAAAAGTTCAGCAACCAGAGCAGTTATGAAAAATAAGCGCCAGCATTTATTTACACAGACCCATACACCCACTAGTTTTATTTGCATCTTCAGTGCAATCTTCCACCTTTGCAAAATTAATTTGTAACTTTATTTTGGGGAACAGTCTTCAAAAATATGCATTATCGAATGCCATGCACCTGAGTTTATTTCAACTACTGATCCTTTACTGGGCTAAAATAATGAATAATGGTGTCAGCAGCAATGGCGGCTGCAGCAAGACACCCCAAACCAATCCAAACTCCAAAAGGGACAAGTCATATCTATTTGTCTCTCTTAATTTCTTCTCTCCATTTCTTACTTGGGGGATTTACTACTGCTATTGTTCATCTTATCCCCCCCCCCTTTTTTTTTCCCTTGATTCTCTGTACCAAGGAATGCTGATGTCTATAAGAGGTCAGGGAATTTCACAGTGCCATCCTCCACTTCCATTGGGTGCTGACTGTCACAGGAAGACACTACTGAATCCTATGATCCAGGGGATGAGCACATGCCCTTACCAGCCTTTGCTCCTACTTTTCTGTACATCATATGCCTTTTGTGCCTATCTTGGATAAGGGTGATAAGTTTCTATCCAGATACACGTTATTCAGCATACCTGCGCCACCAGACACCAACTAAGTTTATTATTCTACTTCCCCTCACCTCTGCTGTGGCTGAAATGAACAGCACAGGCAAAGGGGCGCCTAAAGGATGAACACACACGACACTATCCGATTCCTGCTCCAGGAGCGCTGGCCCCGTGCTCCAAGCACTTGGTCTGCTGACAAGAAGCTTTTCCTTGGCTCGTCACACAGGAAAACGAAAAGGTTGTATCGGGCTGTATTCTGGCTGACTCATCCCTTGCAACTTGAGAGATGGCTCTGACCAAGCTAATAAAAAGCCCCATGTAAATGCATGCCACCGCTCCGACAGAGCATCATGGCCTGCAGAGGCGAGACAAAATACCTCACGGGTCTGCAAATGGTGATGAAAGAGCAAAATAGAGCACAAAAGAAGATGCATCTGCTTGCGATCAGAGGCTGATCCAGGCCCCACAAAGCGGCATCTACCTGCTGGCCCTCTCTCCAAATTTAACTTAGAAAGTGTGTATCAAGAAGGGCTCAGCAGGGGCTTTAGGTGACTCAGATTCTGAACTGGTGACTTTCCTGGGAGGTGCAAGAACAGCTCTCTGTGATCTGTACTCAAGCCTGATTACTGATCTTTTTTCCTCTAGCGCAGCCACAGTAAGGAGCTTAGCCGAGAAGGGGTGATTCACTTTGACCACCTCCGACTGCTCCATGAAGAAGGCAACAGGCGGTCTCGTGGTTTGGGAGCAGAGTGACGCTAACACCAAACTGCAGGCTCACAACTGCTTTCGCACACGGGCAGAACTTGAACACAGAGTTTTACTTAAATACTGGGACTGGGTAAGAAGTTTCTTTTGAGATTTCTTTTCCTTGGAAGATTACCATTGCTACTGCATATAATTCATGGGGGAAAAAGAAAAGTTCCTATTTTCAAGAAAAAAAAGTCCAAGCTTTACTAAATATGGAGGAAAAAAGAAGATCAAAACCAGAGCATTTCAGACAAATCTTCCAATTTTCAGGTAAAAAGCTTCATTATTTCAAGAGTCAGATTCTTCTACAGAAGAAGAACTTATACTCTAGCCAGCAATACATGACCCCATTTTTTGTCCAGTGTCTTCCAAACGCAGCTCTTGGTTGACCAGTCTTGCACAAAGGACGGCTTTGCAGTCGGCTCAGCAATTAACTTGCTGGGTCACTGTATAAAAACAAAATACCCCTATGCAAGCTACACAGCTTGTGCTGTCTAATTCTGGACAGGAAGCTCCAATACTTCTTTGCAGAACTGGATGCATTTTGTGACAGAAGTGGGGCTGCTCTGTAATAATTAATGAATAGCACACATTGATTTAGTTATTGTAATGCTTAATATGTAAATATATTGGTTTAATTTAATTAAGGGCTACCAAAAAAAAAGGGGGAGGGAAAGAAGCAAAACATGGATCTGCTGGGAGTCAATACCTGCCCCCATACCACAGCAGACCTTACCTCCTGCCTTTAGCCAGCTAACAAATGGTTTTGAAAGGACTCTCTGCAACCCAAATAAGAATAAGAACCAAAAATATGGAAGTTCAAAAAAGGACTTTTTTTTACAAGAGGTAAAGAATGGCAGGGGTAAGTAAACTGGCACATCTGCGGGAATGTCCTGAACGGTCTGCCTAAGCTACTGCCTCAGTATTAAGCCAAATAAACGCGTACATGGACAATTGCTTGAAATATATTACAAGATGATAGAGCCGAAAGTCAACGCAAGATTGGGAGATTTCAGGCTTCCGTCTCAAGAAAAAGAAAAATGCTGCAAGCGTAGGCCTGGTAAGACAAGCTGAGAGGGTGCAGGAAGGGAGCAGAGGAGTTGTTTGCTCCAGTACTGTGATCAGTTTCACTCAAAATCTAGAAACCTCCGAGAGTTCAATTTCATGCCAGTCTTTGGTCAAAAAATGGTACCGAATTAGTGTGAAGGATGTGGAGGAAGAAAGACACCAACAGCCTTTCTCAGGCATATGATGGGACCACAGTCCTACCTTCGTTGTCAGGCATGGCTTTCTTTGCACATTAAGGAAGAAAATGGATATCATTCCTTTGCTAGATACAGAATGGCATTATTTTGTGAACAGCATTTTTGGCAGTGACAGTAGCCTGCAATTTTAATGCAGAGGTCAAAATATCTTCATTTGTCTTGATTTGCACATTTCAATAAAATAGCTACAAAAAGAATCTAATTACAGTTTCAGTAATTTACCTTTACAAGCCAGCCACTTCTGACAAGGAAAACATGCTATGCTGCTCCTCACCTCCCCGTAGGCATTTTTCCCTATAGACACATGTGTGCAAACATAAAGCAAAAAAATGCTCCTGCACGTGAATTTTTTAACTATCGAGCCCGGGAACTTGTCCAAGGGCACTTTTGTTTATCAAATACAGATTCCTGACAAGAAAATGCTGCAGCTGCTTTAAAGAAAGGTAGTTGTGGTGGGGAATGTACCCATGCAATAGAAATTGTAAAGACAGCACTTGAAAGCAGCCAGTGAGACACCGCTGCACACTCCTGAACGGCCGGGTCCCTCCTGGCTTTCCAGGACGGGTCTTCCCACACGGGCAGGCATCCGTGCGCAGGGACAGCCAGTGGCAGAGCCGGGTGAGCAGAATTTCTGTGCTCCTCTCACGCCGTTGTGCGGCACCGGAGCCGGGACAACGCAACTGGAAACGTTTTGCTCGCTGTTGATATCTAACTGCCTCCTGGAGGATACAGCCTCCACCAGACAGATGGCTAATTTCTTCACCCTCGCCGCCTCCTCCAGCACTCCAGCGCCACTGTGATGCTCTGCCCCTGGAGTGAAGCCCTAATTGCTGTCAAACGTTTGGAGACAAAAGTGGTGTCTACATATCATTCATGCAAGTGTTGTTACGAGGGTGTGAATAAAACAGCAGAAGCCACTTGTCAACTGACTCCGAGGTGAGCCGCTTTGCGCAAACGCCGGCTCGCATTTCAAAGGCTCGAGGTGGGCAATTTTTATTTCAGCACCGGCAGGGACCACGCGCGCTGGAAGATGCGGCACTGAAGGACCCTTTGCCGCTCCTGGCTCCATTAGGCTTCCCAAGGGACGCACGGTGTTTCTCTCCCCACTCATCCACAAAGCCTGCGAAGAAAAATGTCCCTTTTCCTTTGTCCTCGCCAGCTAGAGCCAAGTGGCTGCTCAGTACGAAGCGGGGACATGGAGCACAAAGCCCAGACATTGAGTTCCTCATCCGTCTTGTTCACACACAAAACGTATTTTGGGGAGCGACTAACTTCTTCCTTCCTGGAGACGCTGCTGCCGTTGAGCAGACAGGTAATACTAATGGCCAGACGGTGACAATCGGCTCTGGGCAGGCTGATTGGATGCACATTCATCTTCAAATTATGTTGTGTGACAGCACAGGCTGCTGAACACCATTTTAGCATGCAGAGCAACTCCTCGGGAGGCTCTTCATTATGCATTCAGCGGGCTATTTTCAGACTAAACAGCATGTCAGTGGCTGTGTTTATCCCTTTCCACCTGGGCAGAGGAAACAGTTCAATGTCCCTCCGGGGAATTAATATATATTACAACCCACACGTTGATTCTCTGTAGACAGACAGAAATGGCCAGGCGTATTACATGTTTCCAGAAAATACCCAAGCCTCCAAAATGAGGGATCGCTAGGGGGGAAAATAACGTGTTCAAGCAGGGAAACTGAGCTAAAAGAAAGCTGAATTTATGCCATGCACATGGAGCCTCTCCCTGCTCCCCCTCTGCACGCAGGTGCCTGCACGTGAGCGTGAACTACAGCAATGAATAATTTTGGTGCAGTCCGGACATGGAGCTCCGTATGATCCAACCTGACCCGCTGCTAATTAAACACATCTAATCAAGCACTGAGACACAACCTGTGGCTCTGAAGGTCCCACAGACACACACTGCTGAGAGCCCGGAGAAACCTGTGCTTTCACCCCGTGCAGGGACACCGCCACGCGCGCTGGTCACGGCGAAGGAGCCACACGCTTGTAGCGGCACGGCGAGGAGGGAAGCTACATGTGCTTAGCGAGCAGCCCTGACAGGGAAGTTCACAAGGTCAGGAGTCCCCCCCACAGCATGTGCAAAACGTAAACTGAATTTGA
>NW_010584795.1:89208-122913 GCF_000705375.1 Tinamus guttatus | reverse complement strand
CCCCGGGCCGCGCCGCCGAGGCGCTCGCCCTCCCGCGAGCAATTACCGCGGATGATTTATGTGGCCAGTCAAGAGGGCCTGCCAGGGCTCCTATTTCATCTCGGAGAAAAAGGAGCTCTGCTGGAATTTTATCAGGGAGCTCGGATTAAACTGACAGATGCCTTTTGTTCTGCTTTTAAAGACCTTCCCTCCTGCGCGGGCGAGCACGGCTCTGCCTGGGATGAGGGGGAAGCCCCGCACCAGGAAGAGGCCGAAAGCCCTCCTGCGGGAGGGAAATCCATTTCCCCCTCTTCTCCCCACGTACATTTCAAGCGAGGCCATTTTTAAGGAGCTGATGCGTGACAATGACCCCAGCCACTGCCCGGCCCCTCCACAGAGAGGCCCCCGCGCTCGCTCGGCGCCCCCGCCACGCGGGTGGCACCCCGGCGCACACGTGGACGTCCCACCAGAGCGGTGCACGTACGTGCCCACGCGCGAGGAGGTGCACGTGCGCGCGGGCAGGCAAGGCTGCACAAGCAGGTGCCGGCGCGTCGGCACGTGCGGGAAGGCGCACGCACCGCAAAGCCCAGGCACCTCCAGGCGCGCAGCTCAAACTGCCCCCAGCAAATCCACCCACCCGGGCCCATGCAGTAGCTTCTGTATTTTGCAGTTACATCTGCACGTGAGTCTCTGCATGCCAACACCGCATGCATTGGAGGGAATGAACCAACTCTACAGAATAAACATGGACACCCACTACAAATGCATGTGCTGTCAAGTGCACTGAGATATGAGACTTTTTTTCCTCTTGTTTTCCCCTCTAGCCACCTTAGGCACAGCTGCCAACAACCTTTCAGAGGGAAAGTCATTTTGAAGCGAGGGAGCACCCCTTTGAGGTGCATTTGTTCCTTGCTGCTCTGCCTGCTGCCAGTGCCGCGCGCCCTCCAGGCCCGGGTGCCAGCAGCGCGACAGCCCCACGGCATCGGGCTGATCCGAGGCTGCTCCTGCCTGCAGGGAGCACTCGGAGGGCTCTGCTCCACAGGCTCCTCCGGGCACCGTTGGGCTGCTCAAACCCCACAGCGCGATCTGTCTCGCCAGGTTTACTCACCTGGGTACCTGCCCATTCAGGGCATCAGGACAAGACAAAAGCACTAAAGTCCAGGCAGATGCTCTTACTTGGGAAGAAAGGGCCCTTGCATGAGAAACTCTCCCTGGTGGCCCCATGATGAGTCATGGTGCTGAATCCCCAAAAAGCTGTATTATACACTGCTATACACTTGATGCACTGCAAAATGACTGCATTTTCCTGCTTCCTCTCACCTCCTGTGTCTCCTCACCACTCTTCTCCTACGTGAGATTATTCACAGAAGCCTAAGAGCTTCCACTTCACATAAGCTGGCGTCACTTTTCCGGCTACAGGCTTCCTGAGTCAAGTCCCTGACTCGGCTACGTTGGCTTCTGCAGCTGCCCAGTGCCAGGTAACTAATAGGGTATGTTGGATGATACACACGTGTCTGCTTTGGCTGTGGCGGTGGGAAAATACAGGCTGAGGGAGTTAGGACATTCTTTGCACTTGGAGAGAGAAAGCCAAGGCAGCAGAGGCCGATTGCTCTGGACCAGCCACAGCCTGCACTCTCGGTAGCCACGTTTGGCCGCAGCGGGGCCTTGGCCGGCAGCACGAGACGCTGGCTGGTTCCGCGCACTGCTAGCCTGCTCGGAGCAGCACGTCCAGCACCGCTGCCCGCAACCGAACCCCGCTGCAAAAGCCAACCTGCGGACCAATGCTTCTCAGATCTCGGACTTGAACAGATGAAGAAAACTGCTGAAAAAACAGACTGCTCATTAGATACCTGTGTAACATTAGAGACATGTCTTTGAAAAGATGAGCATTGGTGGTGTGCTATGTAATAGCTGCCACATAGGTATCTGCCTGGCAAGGGCGCTGTGCTTGCTCCCTGCAGTCACCAGAGAGCTCTTGGCTTTCAAATCCCACACTAGGATCTTCACCACCAATCTCTTAAAGACTTCACCATGACCAGGCACGCCTCCCTGTCCCTGGTCTCGCTGCTGGGATGAAGATGGAGAGCAGGATCCCCGTTGGTAAACAAAGAGCATTATGTTAATTCCATGCTAATTAGGTGCATCCATACAGCTGCTGGGTGGCTTCATTTGGGCAGCCCTGTCATGGGATGGCTTCCCTCTGCCCAGGCCTCCTATGCTGCAGGAAGGACGGAGAGGGGAGGTGGCACGGTGGACACGTCCAGAGTGACAAATACAACGTGAGGTGTATGGTGGGGTATTTTCTATCTGTGCTTCATACCCTCGCTCAGCGCAATCCCTTGCCAGGCTGCCAAGCTCTCAGCCCCAGAAAGAGTGAGTCAGGCAGCAGGAAAATCAGAGGAGAGAGGGAGAAGCAGATAAAAATAGAGAAAAATGTTGATTGCATTGTTACTGCTTCAATTAAGCTCAGACACTCCAGCCTGATGAGTCAACAGCAATGACAAGAGGGCACAGGAAACAAGACCCACTGCAACGCAAAACCAGTCTGCCAGAGCTGTTAATGTGGAAACTAAACTCCCAAACCAGTAACTCTGATAGCGAAAGAAGGAACAGCTCTGACACGGCCCCTCCAGCGCCAGCCTGCCGGCAGCAGAAGCAAGCAAGGAAGCGCCATGGGGCCAGGAGCGGCCGCGCGGGCAGCCCCGGTGGCTCCGGGAACGGGCACGTGGCGCCAGGGCGGCAACGCAGGGCACGAGGGCCGGCCCAGCTTGTCCACGCGAAGCCTCTGTGCTCTCTGGGGCTTGAATCCCACTCGCTGCGCTCCCTGTGCCGCTTTGGTGGCGGAGCAGCCGGGGAAGTAACAGATGGGGATAATTACAGGAAGCCAAGGCAGGAGACCTGGGGCCTGGCCCCGCTGCACTGCCCCACACCACATGTGTTTTCCCTGCAGGAACAGGCTGCCTCACACGGAGGGGCAAACCTACATCCCTCCCAACACAGCAGGGCACCGGGCTTTGGTGGCTGCAACACGCGCTGAGCGCAGAGGGAGGAGCAGCAGCGTTAGGGCAGAGGGTGCACACGTGTGGAGCACCCACCGGCCGCCCTGGTCGCTCCCTTTTGGTGCCTCTGAGCAGGGGAGGACGGCGATGGCGCTGCGGCCGGAGACAGCTGGGTGGGAGGCAAAGGCTCTCCCGTGACCTTTGGACTCGGAAATTACTGCTGTGGTTCTCCGTGTCACCCACTACATAAAGCAGCCTCTCAGAGGAAAGGAAGAGCAGGTGGTGGCGACTTCAAACGGCGCGTCGCGCTGTCCCGCCACGCTCGCCTCTCGCTGTGAAGTGGTTTACGGCGCACATCACACCGGCGTTTGTGGTGGTGTCGCAGCACCCCCCGTTGGCCCTCCCCATCAAAGGGACGCCAGGGCAGCCGTGCCCAGGCTGCCCACAGCTCCCACGCTCTGCGGCCCGGCTGCCCAGGCTCTCGCACCATGCCCGACACGGGCGTCCGCCCCACACCAGCTGTCTTAGCACCGTCTTACCCACATGCGTTTTCTTAGCCAGAACAAGGACAAACACACAGCAAGCCTTCCCCGGGATCCCTCCCAGCTTCCAGCAATGAGAGGATTAGGAGCATTCGGTGCTGGAGGCTGCATCAAGCTAGCACATGCTAACCGGCACCTGCAAACCTCTCTTCGTGATTTATCCAGTCCCACTCACATGAGGCCTCTGCACCACTGTGCAGCAAAGACTTCTGCACGTTAACTAGGTGCTGAGCAAAAAACAAGCCAAAAAAAACCTCCCTTTTGCTTTAAACCTGCTGCCTGCTGCTGGAGCGCTCCAGAGGCGCTACCAACATGGCCCGCTCTGTTTCCAGGATGGCGGGGAGACCTGGCTCTTGGTGCAGAGCCAAGCACCTCCAGAAGGGCCTGCTGCCTCCAGAAGGGCCCCTCAGCTTCTCCTTTGTGGAACAGGGTGCACACAATTCCTGCCTGCCTTGTAGCTGGCCAGAGTGATTGCAGCAGAGATCTATGATCAGGGAACGATGCTCTGCTTAGGTTAAAAAGAGATGCACAGAGCTTCCCACCGCAGGCCATCCCCACCCAAAGATGCTCCTGGGAGAGCCCGGCTCTCTATCCCCTGAAATGCCGAGAGCTCAGGGCAGCTTCAGCTACTGCGGGCTAGATTTTAGTGTGAGATCAAGGCCATGCCAGCCTGGGCGCCGCAGCAGCCAGGCTCGTGGGAACCGCGCTTCAGCTCTGAGCCGTGGCGGTCACCGCGCCAAAGGGACCCTGGGGATGACGGGGAAAGCAGCGCACGCGGACGCGCACTCGCGCACCTTGGGTGAAAACCCGCTGCACCACGGGGACACGGCCACCTCTTCCTGGACATGAACCTGCCAGAGAGAAAAGGGGCTGCCACCCGATTACAGCGCGTACGGTTTGACCGGTGCTTAGGTGCTGGGTTTGCACCCGCGTGGGGCCGGGTCCAGGGCGCAGGCTTTCTGGTGGCTAGGCATCAAAACGTTTGCATTGCCAATCTGGACTGCATGCGTTAAAATCCGTGTGTGGCTTGCAAGGATCACGCCAGACTGTTCGAATAAGTGACCTACCAAATTAATCTCTTCCTCTAACGTTATCTCCTGCTATTTAGGATGACTTCATGCCAGACATCCTGCTCGAGCAAAGCGAGCCGGGCTGGGGGAGCAGCGGCGAGGGGCTGCTGGGGGAGGAGCCCAGCCCACACTCGCTGCAGCGCGCTCCCTTGCGAGGCCCTTTCCATCACACCGCCGTGCACAGCACAATTAGCGAAGAGGGCCCGTTTTCTCCTCCAGGAGCCAAGGTCCCAAAAAGGTACAGCTTCAACATCATTAGCAGTTCATCGTCTTAAACCTCCGGGCAGCCCCTAGGCAGATCCCCTCATGCAAGCCCCACACCCCCTCCCCCTTTTTGGTGTCTGCTTATCAAACTAATGAAGCACATCTAGACTGAAAGGTCTTGGGCTAGAAGACAGCAGCTTAACCGTGATTCAGAACATGTCCTTCCCCCTCCTCCTCTTCATCAAATAAAGCAAGCAGAATTTCCTATGCTTAAATGGAAGGGAGGAGGAAGGAAGGAGGGCAAGGGGAGGGAGGCGTTTGCCTAGTAACTCCCTGCAGAAGGAGATGTCTGTTTACTTTCTTTGACTGAGCACTTGCATGTTAAGCAGGCTGAGCTCCTGGGCGGGCAGGATTAATGAGTGCCACATTTTCTACTTGGCAGGGCAGAGCCTGCAGCGGCTGCTCCAGGTAGCTGGAGAGCAGAACAACTTCCCGCGACCTTCCTGCCGCCCTTCCCTGCGCGGGGACACGGAGAGCGCCATGCCGAGCGCAGGGCTGCCTCCCGGGCCACGCTCCTAAGGCAGGAGCACCGCTGCAGAGGGGGCGAAAGCGCAACAGGCTCCATTAGCTTTTTGTCCGTGCAGAGATATCCGGAAAGGCCATTCCCAGCTTTAGGTAAAAACACATAAACATCTTTCATTATGTCACTGACCTAAATATAGACGATTACTTCAAAGCAAGCAAAACGAGAAAAAAAAAAAAAAAAGAGAGCCCTATTCTTATACCTCCAAGCGTGCTGAAGCCCTACACGCAAGCTACAGCAAAGAGGAGCAATAGATAAGCAGGCAGATGTGAAGGAGGAGAGAAACGCACGTTCCTGACCGAGCATCCCACCAGAGCGTGGCTCTGCGCGCAGCAGTCGCCCACACTGGGGCCACAGGCCTCTCCGCTTTGTGAAAAGCCCCCGTGGCCCCAGTTCCCATAGCCAGGGCCCCGAGAGGGTTTGGTGCCTCAGTTTCCTCCTGCAGGGAAGTTGTGATTGCTCCTGAAGGCTATAAACAGCACCAAACCCCTGTATTCCTCGCCTCACAAAACAGCGATAGCTTAGACTGTGAGAAGGAAAGCCATGCTCTTAACCCCATCAGAAAATTTACTTTAAGTTTTTCCTCCAGAAGGACACAGATATTCTTGCACTACAGGCTACTTCTCATGCTTCATAAAAACATGATCTTTGACACTGAGGAATCTGCATAGCACTATATTCGCAAAATCTGCTGCCACTTGGAAATTCCTCCGCAGGCACCTCCAGCGCCGCCTTAGCACCATGGATGCACCCAACTGACCTCCTGGATGTAAGAGACTATTAAAAAAGCCCCTCTGCCTTCCCTGACAGAGGTCTGCAAGGCTGAAGCATGCCCTGCGCACCGACTCGCAAGCGAGCACAGCAGCAGGGTGCTCACATGGGTGACAACAGCGCCAGGAACATGCAGCAGGGAAGAGAAACCCACTGCATGGAGGATTCGCCTCTGAGCGTGGCTAGTTCTCTCTCATGTTCCATTATGGCTTTTATTTCTGTATTCGAAGCGCCAGACCAAACCCAAAGAGGCACATGCTCCAAAATCTCTGCTCAGCCACTCCACGGCTTGCAGAGACAAGACCAGAGCCCACCCAGCCCATACCTCTAATCTCTGCGGAGGATTCTTCTGAGTTGCTGTTCTCTCGAGTTTGACATATTTACACTCCGCTCTTCATTACCATGCTGCTTAGCCTCTTTAGCATTTTAGCTCGAGGTGAAAACTTGCTCCTCCCTTCATAAAAGACTTGCTTTCTACCACTGCTATTGAACATGTCTCACCAGGGCTCAGACTCAAAAGATGCGCATTGTAGAACTAAGCTTGCTGGGTCAAAACTAGGGGAACTAATGAGAACTTTGTCATCCAAACAGCCCTAGGGAAAAGATGCAGCTCTTCACAAAACTTGTGTGAATATAAAACATAAATGTATACAAGCACACGCACACACAGAGGGACTGAGGAGCGGCAGCACCTCCAGCAGCACGGCGGGAGCTCAGGCCTGCACGCCGTGCAGGGAACCAACGGAGTGAAGAGCTGCGCGCGTGTAGCCTGGAAATGCATCTCGAGATTGCTGAGGAGAACAATGCCATGAACTAGAGGGCTATCCAGTTCTGTACCCAGCAGAGACAGGCCCGCACCACAAAACGAGAACCTGAAAGTCTGGTCTAATTTTCACCCCCTTCCAAGTTTTGTGAGCGTGTTGTGATTGCACTTCCTAGCTGAAGCAGAGAGGCATCTCTCTGACAAAGCCTGTTTTGTTGTTAGCTGGTGTGCATGAACACATTGTAATCAATCCAATACCACAGCTCTTATTTAAAATGTAAATAGTAATTTGAGGGTCCAGGGAGAGCGCAGCTATTTTATTTTCTGTTAAAAAAAAAAAATGAGAGGAGGCGGCCAAGCATCGTAACAGTAATTTTTGATTTTACTGGCGCATTATCATCGGGTAATAAGAGCAACTTGAAACTGTCAATTATCTCATAAGAGGGGTATCACCTTTTCTGTTTGAGTGACTCTGTCGATAAACGCAGGTTCTGCTTGCTAACACTCCGTCACGTAACCAGTGGCCTTACAGCAGGAAAGACGAGCGCAGGAGAAAGAGAGAGAGAACAGAACAAAACAGCAAACGTGCAAACACTTCATGTGAGCTCAGCCCTTGGCTCAGCAATGTTAAGCGGAGAGGAGGAGGAGGAGGAGGAGGGGGCTGGGAGGAATCGCCCAGAGCAGTCAGCAGGTCACACACACAGAGTGTGCAACAGCAAACTCGGTTTACAAAGAGACATCTGTTCCATTACTTGGATGCATTGTGGCTAATTACATCCTGGCCCGTCTGTGAAATGACAGCCACTTATTCTCCAGCGAACCGTAAAATCTGTACAAGCTCCATGTGGGCAGCGGGCGCCGCGCGGGAACGGGCCCCGCCGCAAGAGCGGGCCCTACCCCGGCACGGCCATTTTGACGCGGGCTCCGTCCCCGCAGCCCTCGAGCCCCGGCCCTGCCTTCCAGCAGGGAGCAAGGTGGTGCCGCAGGAATTACCCCAGGCGCGCATCCACGAGGCTTTACTGGCAGATTTCTACGGCGTTCCTGCCGCTGCTCTTGGCTCTCCCTTCCCGCCCGTTCTTACCGCTTTGTTAGTAGCCACTAGCCTACAGACCAATTTAATACGAGACTTAGCGGAATTCAAAGCAAGGATTTCCCGTCTCCCACTACCTCCCGTGGATATTACGAAAACTGAAGGAGGAAGCTGTAAGAAAACAGACCTCTGCTTGGAGGGCTTTTCTGCATAACAAAATGGGTCTTTGCAGTCAAGCTTGACTGGAGTCAGATAACACAACACAAATCACACTTCAGGAGGCAGAATGTATGGGCCAGGGTACAGCACCCAGCACCATGCTAGCTGACAAGGGTTAAAGACGGATCCTAGAAGGTCAGTCAGGAAACCTGCAAACCTCTCAGTAAAGCTGGGTTAAGCATCAAACGAGCCAAAGACTGAGGAGAGCAGAAAGTGACTCTCTGCAGGGGAGCAGCGGCTCTGCTCGGTGCTACCCGCTGGACAACACCCGCCCCACGGAGATCCGCTACCTCCGTGACTCAGGCGAGCAGAGCGCTGGAGGGGTCTAAGCGGCAAACGGTTACGGTGAGAGCTAAAAAAAAATCAAACAACAAAGCAGGGCAGTTTTGGCCAAGAGGGGAAGGCAGGCTAGCAGCAAAGTAGCAGCGGACCAGCTGCTGAATGGTAGCTGCCCAGCTCTGCAAGGGGGGCACTGCCTTTGTTTGGGATTTCTGCAGGAAAGCTCGTGTTTTCCATGAACGCCAGGCATTTCCGTTCTGCTGGGAGGAATTACACACCCCTAACATTTAAGGGACAAGAAGTGCCGTGCACGAGTAGGAGGGTAGGGCAGATTCCTTCAATCTTCTGCGAGCTGAGGCTGTGGAAATCTGATGAGGTCTAATAGCAGCGCTGGAAGAGCCAAACTAAAGAAACTTTGAGGTGGGATTTCGGCCTGCATTTGGCTGCAGGCTGAGGGTCAGACTAATCCATCTGAATCCCTGCCTGCACCATATCCTGCAGGTGTTATGGCCATTCAAGACTGTCAAATCTAGGGGGGAAAAAATACAACTAATCTATGTTCACTTATGTGATACACAAACAGATGCAAAAAAAAGGGAAGTGCTGCAGGCCAGCTGGTTTGTGTTCACAGCTTAAAGCGAAAGCACCTGAGGCTGAAGCATAAGGAAAAAGTAGTGTTTACTCCAGCTTTAAAACTGTTCTCTCTAGGTGCTGGCAAACCAATATAGCAAGGAAGAAAGAATCAGGACCTGGTGTTCCTACCAGACTGGGAGCAAAAATGGCTGGAAAATTAATGGATTTCTCATTAAACATTTGCCCCTTCCTCCGGTTTCTGGTCAGCGTTCTGCAGTTTCTGTTTCACCACTCCATTCCCGACAAAAGCTGCAATGTGGAATCCCCATCCGTGAGGGCAGCCGCAGGTGCCGCTCCAGACACCCGTGCGCCGAGCCTGCAACGCGCGCGACGCTGCGCGGGACACCGAGGGGCAGGAGGGGCCGAGCGAGCCCGACTCAGTCGTGCCCCTCTGGGCCTAGGGCTAGCGTCAACAACGATGCAGCACCTCATCTTCCGTGGACACCAGGTTGCTTTCTCCCACCAGCACTGACCCAACTCAGAGCAGGAAAGACTGACCAAGAGAGAAGCTCAGATCGTTCAACGCTACAGGCATCCACAGGAGGGATTTGCAACAAATCAACAGTGCCACTAGCGAGAGAGCTCCCCAAAGCACCCAGCCTTTTGGTGCACACAATGATTTTTTTGGCTAACGTGGCAGGTGTAAAACCCGGCAACCTCAGCGTGCTCTTGGCTTCCTGCCCATTCCTCGTGCTCCTCCTCACGCTGCCTTGCTGACGAGCTGAGCGTTAGCCCCGTTTTTGTGGTCTGCACTGACCTACCACTGCCGAGGCTCGCCTGGATGAGACCTACTTCACAGCATCTCACGCCGCTCTGTGGGTTAAAGTGCTAAGTGTTTTACAGTAGATTATCACAGGTTCAACTTAGTGAGAATCGAGACAGTGCATCAGCTCCAGGCACAGGGTTGATGCCAAGTTCACTCTGATCTGAAAAGATTAAAATATACGTTCTTCCTCCTCTAGTTTATTTTTCACTTGCCTCTCACATTGTATATGGCCACTCAAGGTGAGACTTCCCTCTCTTCTGCAGCAGAGGCCACAACAACTGGGGACGAGCACATGGGTAATATCACAGGAGTCAAGAGTGAAAAACGAAGTAAGGTGAGGAGGAAGGCTTTTAAACACTGCATTTAAAGTACCACTTCCCTTGGAGTTTGTGCAGTGTGAATTTGTGTCCGTTACTATTTCAATGGAAAATTTGTAACAAAGGACATCTGTATTGTCAACGCAAAGCTTACAGCTCTTCAATGAAGGTGAAGAAAAATGTCTTTGAAATTTTCAGGAGTTTCTCTGTGGAAAAGGAGAGCTATTCTTCAGACCTATAAGGCAAGACTCTGTCCTTCTCCCCCTCCCACTGCCTGATGTGAAAGTGTTTTCAAGCCATTTTCTGCAAATGTAATATAAAGATGACCAGCAAAGGGCTTTAAAGATACATCTTTGCACTTCCTCTTTGGTAGATTCCTCAAAGACAAGGCAGTCAGACTTTGCAAAAGCTGAAAGCATTCCCAGTGAGTAGGCGGGCAAGTAAAGCACCAAATTCCTCCTTGAGGACATCCCCTTTCTCCAAGAGAGATGCCACCAGTGCAGGCCTTCCACACACGTCCTGATGTGCTGACACTCATCCCTCGAGTAAGGCGGATACAGGCACTGGTATTTTCTTACGGGGACAAGAGAGCAAGCTGACTGCTCCTTCTTCTTCCGTTACCCGGTTAACATCTCTACAAGGTGATTAGACAGTGGTGGATTCAGAAAACGGATGAAAACAATTTTGCCTTAAGGAAAGGAGGTGAGGGGAATATGAGTCTCTGGAATTGAAGGTCAACATATGCAGTATCTAAACTAGCTTTTAAATAGTAGTCCCTCACATATCACAGTCACTTCGATAGAGAACTTTTAATCGTATCAGACATGGAAGTTTGGTATAAAACAGAAAGAAAACTTCAGGAAAAGAAAACTTTGGGAGTATCAGTAATAGATACTAATAATATCTTACTAATAAAGGCAGAAGAGGAACAGTTTTAGGTAAATGAATGCCATGCTAATTAACAATAAATGCTGAAGTGCATTAAGAATACATGCAGATAAAGTATACGTGGCTATGTTTTGTGGGTATCTGCGAGCAAATGCTAGGTCAGGTGTCCTGTGCACCAATATCAGGAGTAGGTACACCTGGACAGGAGCTGCTTTTCAAACTGCAGAGCAAGGCAAGCAGCACATACACCACGATTCATGCAAAAGGGACGGTTTGGAGATGCCTCAGAAAAGCTCTCCCAGGGAGCAAGGCAAACAGGCACACAAGGCTGCGGCGTTAGCAGCGCCGCCCGCAACGTGTGTCTGCGCGTGCTGCGGGAGGAGGGAAGCGCACGGGCTGTATTTTGACAGAGGACGGGCTGAGCCTTCCTCTTCATGCAAAGCCCCAGAAAGAGCCTGCAGCACAGCACGCGGCCTGCAACACGGCACACAGGCTACCAAGAGAAGTTGTGTGTCCAGATTTATGCTGGCCAGTAGCAGGGCAGAGCAGAAGGGCGAGTTGTACTTATCCATGGGAAAGGCCAATCCTCAGAGAGCGCATTTCACGGAATTCAAAACTACCGAAATGTTTGCTGGCGGAAAGACAGCCCCGAGCTGAGGCCCTCAGAGAGAGAGGCTGGGTGACAGCAGGTGCAGGTATCGCTCCCCGGCGAGGCAGCAACGCGGCAGCGCCGTCCCGGGACGCCCCGCACGCCAGCCCTCCCCACGGCTGCTCGGGAGGGAGCAGAGCCCTGAGCTGGCGCGGGGAGTTAATCACCTGTCCCCCGCTACAGAAGGGACGGTCCCTCCAGAGGCAGGTCAGTGGCTGGGAGCACTCGGGGGACAACGCCTGCTCTCCAAGTGGTGCCCTATGAATAAATCAATGTCCAAATCCCAGGGCTGCTAAAGCCTTCACACGCACACAGGCGCTCGGGAAGCACGCACATTAAAAAAGGAGACGGCCCGAGCGGCTCGCTCCAAAGCCCGGCTTTTGGACGCGAGGGCCTCTTGTTGTTCCCACAGTACATTATTTGTTGAAATAAATATGGAAATCAGGCTGGGCAAGACAGCCAGACTGAAATAAATTCATCACTCATGGGCTCTCAAGGGAAGAAAACCGCGCATTTTTTCTAAATGATTATTTCTGAAGCACTGAAGGAATGGCTATATCACTAATGAGGCCAGTGCTCCATGACTGCTGATTATAAATGACCTAAAAAGAGACAAGGGGATGGTGTATGTGTGCATAGGGGGAGGGGAAAAGAGATGAATTGTTCTTCCCCGGGATCCAGAATCACCTCCCCAGGCTCCTCAAAAGTCTAGGAGCATTTGTGGCTCGCCACAGAGGCAGGCCTGGCATATTTACAGCCACGCGAGGAAGTTTGGGCTGCGCTGCTGTGCTCCTCTAACAAGCAAGCACACAATTCCTCTCCTCCCCAGACAGGTCACTGCCTCGCTGCTGCAATAATAATTAAAAGGAAAACGAGCGCTCTCAGTCACCCTTGGGTTTGAATTATAGGTCCTGCAGGTTGACGCAGCTTGACTTGAGGCAAAGGGAGGCAAAAGCCGGGAATAAGATTCACTCCTGTCATCTCTCGCCAATCCCCATGGAAACAAGCAACGCACAATAAATGACTAAAATCCACTGGCAAAACCTCACCTGCCCGTTGTGCCGGCTGCCTTCCCCCACACCTCGGGGCTCAGGGATCACGCAGGCATCGCACGCATGGCGGTCCCGGAGCACGGGCGACGGGCAGACGGGACAGCAGCCCCACGCGAAGGTGCAAAATAACACAGCCGCTTTGCTACGGAGAGCTGCAGCTTCCAGAATGCTGGCAGTGTTATTTATATCACCTGCTATGTAAGTGACAGCATCCAGAAGAAAAATCTCATCCAAGGGATAGCCCTTAATATATAATGTGTGAGCGACTACCCAAACCTGAGGATATCAAGAAAATGGGCTTTGTGCTTTTCTTTAAGGGGGGCTGGTTTGATTTGTGCGCAGAATCACCCAGGACACCCTTGAAGCACAGAGATCTGAAAAGGGGCTTCTGCGGAAGCTCAGACAAAGGAGCCCTGACAGATGCTAGATGGATTACAGTCATGCACCACTGCCAGAGGTTTCCTAATGTTTTCTGAGGACTGTCCCCTTTTCCAGTCAGCAACGTCCTCTTGAAAAACCTAACAGGGTTTGGGAGACGCAGCCTTGATTCTATCAGAACAGTTCCAACCTGCACATTGATTTATGGAGCAAAATGATACATCCTCAGAGCTGAAGCTCAGGCCAGGGCTCCTACTACAACTCGTCTTCTCTATCCCACCTCTGGGATTGCTTCAACACCTAAGGGCCCCTGTGGCAGTTCCTGCAGGTTTTATCCCCCTCCCTGGAAGCCATTTCTAAGGAGCATCGTGGCAGTCAGTAACATCTTTAGAGAGCCCTACATCCCTACAGGGAGCCAGGACACAGTGAGCTTCCCTATTCGACATAGCTGCTAAATCTAGAGGGTGGGAAAAAAAAAAAGTTTAACTAAGTTTCTCCTCTTTTCCCAGGTCATTTGTCACAACCCTTTATAGCTAATAACCTCTCTGCAAAATTTATAAGCCGACTTCGAGAATTACAGAATAGGGAAATAACTCACTAATAGCCTGTATAAGGCAGTTTAGAAATCAGATAGGAAAGAACCACAATATATTAAAGTGTACAAGTTTCAGAAGTAACTGCTATAGCTACCACTTTTTTTTTAAACCCTATCAAATTTGGCAACGCTCTGTCTAAGCGAGATCACAGCCTAATCACTGCTGTCAGGAGTCCTGAAAGCTCTTTTCTCAGAAATATTCATATCAAGAGGTGGAATTACCAGCCAGCGATCTGCAACTGATGTTGGAGCCAGTTTCCATTTCCACTTTGAAAGGGGTTGCAAACAGGGCTGCCTTCCCCTTTGTCACATAAGGGCACAGCGGCACGCAAGTGGAGCATCTCATTTACTTACCCTTGAACTACTGAAGGCCTTGACCTATTTCGCCACAGAAAGTAAACCTGGAAAGAAAGCGAAGGCCACGCAGTGGGCTTCACCAAGCCTCTCCCTCTCGCTCGAAGCAGGGAGCAGAGGAAACGCAAGCAGATGCTGTCTCGGTATCATATCTGAGGCGCTCTAATGAATCTGACCCCAGGCTGGAGATCTACAAAACCGTAGTGGCGTGTCGGTGTAAACAGCTAAAACTAGTGTCATGTCAAGTGGTAACAAGGCCACTGCTGTTTTTACAAGCACTGTGCACTTAGCAGATAAAAACAAGCACCCTCTCAAAGCCCTTATCAGCGCGAGGAGAAGCAATGCCCCCCTACGGCTGGTGCTGCTTGGTGCCAGGGGTCCTGTTTCTTATGCCATGTCTATCAGATCACGTAGAGAGTAAGAAACAGCACAAGGGTTTTAGCTTTTCTTTTTCTTGTTGCTGGTCTGCTGGCGACTGCTAATAGCTTTCCAGTGCTCCTTTAAATAAACAGCACTAATTACCGCGCACAGTGACACCGGGGCTTGCAGGCAACTAATTACGCCTTGGAGGAGGCTCTCAACACGCACGTCTCCTTGCAAAGGGTCTAACACGAAGCAGGTTTATCCAGCCTTTACGCGAGCGGCTCGTACCGAACCAGCATCTCTGCAGATCCAGGTGCCGGGACCGGAGCTGGCGAGCTCTCCCGGGAGGCCGGGAAGCGACACGCGGAGCGGCACCCCCCCCCCCCGCCGCTCTAGCGAGGCACTGCGCTGCTCCGCTCGCACGCGCTCCGTGCCGGACACGCAGCCGCGACTGCTGCGCCTCGCGCCCTCGGAGGGGAATAACGGGAGCCCTTGGGTGGAAAAGCGCCGCCTCGAGCAGATGGACAACATAAAAGACACGATACACTGGGAAACCGCAGTACGAGCAGGAGAACAAGAGAGGGAGAAGTTCGGTGGCTCGGTGTCACGCGGCCAGCCGTGTTAGAGGCTGGAAACCAACTCAGGGTTTCCTGACATCCATGCTCCTTTTGGATAGAGAAAAATGTCAACTGAAATTAAGTTTTTTAAACAGCCTTTCCAATCAAACAGCCAACTGACAAGACCAGAAAAGACCGAATTACTTAACATCTCGAGAGCTTTTTGGACTCCAGCAAATCTATAGGGACTTAGCTCTTGGAAGCGAGATGCCGCAGGGTGGACGGACCGCAGCGGCACCCTGGCTGCGAAGCAACCCGGAGCGTTTGCTTCGGGAGCATTTCTGCCCAGCCGCGCTACGCGCGCTGCCACCTCTACTCGCAGAGCATGTGGCAAGGACACCTCTCCGCGTATCCTTGCAACGATCCTCAGCATTAATAAGAGTTATATGCATAAAAGGCAGCATCTCTCTTGCTAAGCATGTCTGTGTGGCAGATGAACTGATGTAAGAGGGCAGAGTATCTTATCTGGAGCTACTAGCTGTCTCTCTGGCCAAACAGCCGTGCAGAGACGTATGCCCAGTTATACACATCCTCAGCTCACGTTTACGTCTCGGGTCCACCTATGAGTGCAGGTGGCTTCAGCAGAGATGAAATCCCCCCTTTTAACCAAAAGAACCATAAGAAGGTGACAAGACAGGCACAAAAACCTCTGTCAGGAAGCAGTGAATCATCAGTCACCTCGACTGGGAACTGCCCGGCTTTGGACCAGTGCCACAGGACAACAAAAAGGAAAAGAGCAGCAGAAAGGTTTGATTGCTCCTAAGATTAAGCACGTAGCTTCCGTAAAGTAAGGAAAAACAGACTCGAAAAAGAGTTGCTGCTCCCAGAACTTTCTCTTCTTACTTTATGCCTGTGCTTTCCAGATGAATTTAAAGGAAACTCTATGTTACCTCCACAGCAAGCATTATCCATGACCCAGTTATTGCTTCCCAAGGGAAGCCCCAAGGTAGGTCTCTCGTAACATTTTTCTTACACTTATTCTAGGAAGACTACAAGGTAACTTCAGAGCTGCCAACCCTGAACGCTCAGCAATCAAGAAGCAAGTCCCTAAAATCATAGCACTGGCTTAATATTTCTTTTCTTTTAATCTCATAAACTTTCTGTGTTTCTTCATTTGTCTCTTGTTGCAGGTGCCAGGCTCAGGCTTTGTTCTGCTCCGTGACGGTTTTTTCCAAAACAACCCAGAGATACGGACTTCATGCTAAAACATGAGCTGGACAGCATGGATTGTTCCCCACAGCCGATGCCATGGGTCAACCCTTATGAGCCTCAGGAGTAAGGAGGAGCTGTGTGGAGCCTTTACACACTCCTCTTTTCAAACGGAGCCACGTTGCCTTAGTTCCCAAGGCCAAATGCAGAAAAAAATCGAGGAACCTAGCAATTTCAGAGAGTCAGGTATTATAGTCCTGCTTTTAGTTTTACCGTGACACTGAAAAGATGACATATGTCCCTTCTGGCCTTTTCTGGTAATGTCACTGGTGCAGCAATTCACATAACCCACTGAGTTTTCATCCTCTAAAGCTAATACAGGATTTACATGGGCACTGCTTCCCTGCAAGAATGCAGATGTAGAGGGCACAGCAAGAGACCCTGCATTCTGGCAAACTGGTCTGCAACAGAAAGGAGAAAGCTTCTTCTTTCTGATAGTAGGAAAGGCTTTTGGTGTCTCCATATGGGCAGACACATGCATGCTGACCAGAGATCCACACTCTGACCACAAAATAGCACTGAAGGGTGTCAAAACCCCCAAGAACCCTCAGCAAACACACCCGCAGGTGAGCTCTGTTTTCTTGATATCTTAAAGACTCGTATTTTGAATTTTATCTTCCAAGTAGGAGCCCAAAGATGGGCAACATGCTAATGCTGGCCCCAGGGATGACAAAAACATTTGTTTGAATAGACAGACTGCATCTGAATCACCGCTCCTCTCCTGTCTGCAGCTAAAGCAAGAAAAGAAAACCCTCCTTAGGATGTGATTCCACGTGGGTGATTGACATACACGATGACTATTGACAGGCAGCCTGAAACTTCGGGATTTGTCCCACATTTTAATGCACAAAGCTTCAGCACAGCCAGATTTGGACCTTGGAAGCAGTGAGCTCTGCCACAAAATTCATGCTGGGGTTCTGAATCTCTCCTATCCCTGTTCTCCCCAGGGTATTTACACAGATTTTTATTTTATTTTACAGACCACTTACAGTTGATACAGGAGAAAGTAGAGGTCACAGGAAGAGTAAAGACACATAATCTAATTTTCATTTCGGCCATTAATCATGCACGATCGCAGCCAGCCATTCAGCAAGGGGCAATGCTGAAGCGGCCGCTCTGCAGATGGGGGAAATTCATCCTCATTCCTCGTGCTGCGCTCCTCTCCTGCTCAGGCTGCACAGAGCAGCCCCCCTACCTTGCATGGATAAGTGCGATCCATCTGTCCAGGAAAACCTATACTCCCCTGGGGCTTTCCCAGTTTAAAAGGGTCCAGTGTCTTCTTCCTTTTGGAGGAGGCAGAGAACAATTCAAGTCCAAAAAGTAACTCTGCATTTTAAATCCATTTTCATACAAAACTTCGAATGCTGCTACATTTTGCACTGTCCTAGGCTCACCAGTAAGAAAAGCTGAAAGAAGTTTCCCAGATCTGTAGAAGCATTAATTTGAAGACACCCTCCACACACTCTCTGCAACTTGCCATCTCTCGTCAGGAACAAATCTCCTTTTTCTTAAGGTGAGTTCATTCTGGAAATGAAGAATATGTGCAATCATCACAGATGAGTTCAAGGAGATTGGAGTCATTCGGCCCTAGCCATCTCCAGATGAGGCGAGAAAAGGTGTCTTCCTTCTCGGCTGGGGTTTGATGAGTACGGCCGTAATCACCACCCTGGAAGATGAGGAAGTCTAGAGCAAGGTTCATTTATCTCCCCAGCCCTTGTTTAATTCATCGTGAAGATTAACCAGGTGCAGGAGCTGTCCTTGGCGCGGGGGCTGAGGAAGCGAGTCGGGGCCACGGCCACGGCGAGGCGTGCGGCTCCTGCTCGGCAGCGACCCACCTGCCCAACCAGAGGAGGACCTTTGTCAGCACGAGAACAGCGGGGAGCCCAGTACCTCCACAGAGAGCTTCAGTACTTCACGAACCCTGAGGACACCGCTACCGCCCTGGCCTACCCCGAGGGGAACAAAAAAGCCCTCCCAGCCTAAGGGGCAAGAGACCTGCCGCCTCTCCCTCGTGATGCGCCAGAGCATCAGTTAGCAGCAAGGAACATTGAACAGTAGGCTGCTCTGCTCTGTTGAGATTTCAAAGGAACAGAGAGATCTTTAAGGAGAGAGCAGCACCTACGCACAGAGGTTGGATGAGAGCTGCTGACAAGAGCTCCATGTACTTCAGAAGGATCCCGAGTGGACAGTGGATTTGCTACGACAGCCTTCTGACTCGGGAGCCTTGTTTCTGCAGGCAGATGACCAATAAGTGCTGATCTCTTCTGGGAAAAGAACTGGAGAGTCCAGCTGCAGCTCCCTGCTAGCTGCCAATCTTCCTCTGAAAAGTTGCATCCTCACTTCAGAGCATATTTAGGTTTCTCTAGGAAGACTGCTGATTTAAGCAGAAGTGCTGTGATTCCAGGGCTGCTTGTTATTCCCTGGAACTACATGGATATTTCTGCTACATCTGCGCTACGCAGGCGATGGAGAGGTGGGACTGCCAACAGAAGCCCCTTCGGCACAACTCCCTGACAGAAACAAGACGACAAATGGATTTATTAAGTCTTCATGTTCTGCACTTGGGGATGGAATTAAAAAATAGAGCGACTGTGGAGTTTAAAGAAACTGGCCTACCACAAAACACTATATCCAATAGGTACAATAGGAATATTATCCCAAACGCTACACTATCATAAGTAATAACCCAAAAGCACTAGATGGAGCCCAGTTAGGGTGCAGTCTTCAAGAAAAGATGCTTCACTGATACTTTTTTTTTTTTTCTCCTCCCATCTGAATCAACTGGAAAGTTTTTCATTTTATCTGCTGGCTGATAATTCAGGGTTATCTACCTGTGCCCTTTTGCTGTGTGCACCAACTACACCACATATTACTTGCCCCAGGTACTGCTGCGGGAGCACGTGCAGGACCACCGGGGTCAGCTAGGGCTCCAGAAGAGCTACACACTCAAGGAGACGAGGGACATCACTTTACCTGGTGCCATTTCCCTCATCTAACAGCAGCTGGGAAGAAGCATTTTTGCAGCAAGGAGCAGTAGCTCCAGCCACAGCAGCAAACTCTGCACTGGTGCGAAAGAGACATGAAAAAACCTGCCCAAAGAGGAGGCTCGTCCTGGCCCCACGCGCAGCCACAACCTGGGCAGAGAGCAAGGCTCATGCTCTGTAGTGTGTCTGTCCACTCGCTCGCTCCAAAGAAAGCAACAGAGAGCTGCCATCTTGGCCGTTTGGTCTGGTTTTCGCTACATTTGTGTGTGTTTAGTAAATCACATTCTGGGTTCACAATCCCATCTAGGCTATTACACTTTCATATCCTGCCGGGGATGCTCCACAGTACGAACCAATCCTCTTCACATGCCAAAAGAAGCTCCCAGTCTCCGAGTCTTAAACCACTAGTGATTGATCACTCACAACAAATGCAATGTCGCTCCTCTGCAGAGACTGCATTTTACATATTCACAGTGGCTGTTGGCTTATGCGCGTAGAAATGACTAACTCTACAGCTGCTCCTTCCAGGGACACAAGCAAAAACAAGACAGGTCTGTATAAGCAGCCTCTTTCCCAGTTAAATATGTTAATGGGCTGCAACTTTTCCCCCATCAAACATTACTCTAAGCAAGGCAGTATAATCTACTTGCAGGAGGGAAAAAAAGGCAACAAATTATGTGACAGGAAAGCAGAGGCAGACATGCTCAGATGCCAATTTAAAAAATATATATTTTTAATAGCACTACCATTTGAATGCAAAAATGCAAACAAATAACAATGAACACCACAGCCTTTCTTCTAAAACAAGGACCAAACCCCAAATTCTTTCAAAAACTTGTATTAAAAAATCTGATGTGTGCTTCTTAAAAGAAATAAAACAGATAAAGCACTTCAACTTCAGAGTGATACTTTCATTTCTTAAAATGAACTTATATTTGCACTTCACATCTAAATGTTATGCCAATGAGTTCACTAGAAACCATTTTATGTATAATTAAAAAGAAATAGGACAGATCTCCATTCCTGACCAATAATCATCATATAAAATGTGCATACGCTTCTCAGAACAACAACACATTGCTCAAATACATGTCCCTTCATTTTCTGCAACTGAGCCAGGATATTTCCTTCCAAAAAGAGCTTCAAAACGTCTTTTCCCATCCTAAATTATATGATGCTTTTGGACTGAGATTTGTGCTTCCTTTTCTGTACCCAAATCCTTCAGGTGTGGAAAAATAAAAGTAAGCATAAAAAGGTTTTATGAATATGCTCAAAACATTTCAGGTCTGACTGCCTTTTTCACTGACACTAGTTATAATCAGAAACATGTTGCCACCACTGTGAAGATCAAGCTTAGCTAGATGCTACTAAGACATCCAAAACCACACCAAGAAATGGAGGACCTATCCTGGCCCACTCACTTCTGGCTTTTCAGGAACACGGTATCAGTATGAGAACACATGAATAAGAAAGGTTACTTCATTAAATATCTTTAAAACCACAATAAAGAGGGAAAAAGTGAGGAAAGGCACAGGCAGTGGGGCAGAGCGAGGAGGGCTTGTGGGAAGAGGGAGGTAGCAGCAGTTCTTTTGGGAAATCCCTGCTCCGCTGCGCGCCGTGACCACGTCCCCCTTGCCCGGGAGCACGGCACCCGCGGCGCAGCGGGCTCGCTCCGCAGGGGCCAGCCCGGTGTCCAGCAGCTCCGCTTACTCCCCACCTCAGACCGCTCCGCAGCAGCCTGGCACCAAGCAGCTTACGGCTTGTTGCTGCCCTCAGCAGAATCAGCTGACACGAGCTGGTATCGGGACCAGCATCTCTCCAAACGCACCCCAACACTGAGGCCCAGCTAAGCAGACTCTGCTCCCTGACCACGCTGCGTGGATCTGATTTTCCCGCACGGGGGAGGGAGGATCTGGCCGGCAGCAGGAACGCAAGCGCCAGTGCCGCATGGCTCCGAGCGGAGCGGCGGCTCCTCCAGAGCTCGCGCCGGCTCCACATGCTAATTCTCTGCTAAGCCAAAGCATGGGGCTTTGATTTCCTAACCTCAGGATGTTATCTGCCTGCAGTATAGGATTACCATTAGCTCTGCGCGCCTGTCCTTACAGCGGGGTCACTGTCACGCCATATGCCGCTTGGACAACCTTTATTCTTTCTAGATTTTTTTTTTTTTTTTTAAATCACAGTGCTCATCTGGAAGAGCTCAGATTCCCCTGGCTTTGGAAATCTGCTTTGCATTGCTAATGCATGGGGCTGTAGGCAAAGATGCATTAGAGAGGCAGAGAAAGGGAAAAAGAGAGAGAAAGAAAGAGAGACTAAAACCTGTTAAGATATAAAATGTCTTCAGGGCACTCTGCTCTTAAATATTAACAAAACAAAAAACAACAAGAACAACAAAACAAACAAATCACCACGGAAGGCTTACTCAACTTCCATTTACCAAACAAGACAATTTCTTTTTTTTTTTTTTTTTTTTTGGGCTTCTGTATAACTCTGGTAACTTCCATGAATATTCTGGAGTTGTAATCAGACCTAAAAAAAGAGCATGTCAGGCTCGGCATCGAAGTCATAGCAGAATGAGAGTGGAGAGTTGCAGCACTATTACAAGGAGCTACCCTGGTAGTTGGATACAGCTGGGAAAATTCCCTGCAAAACCCGTGGACAATTATTTTCCCCCCCTCTTTGTTGCCCTGGTAAGAGCAAGAGCCATCAGTCTCCAAATTGTTCCTCTCCACGTAGAATAATAAAAAAACAGGAAATCTGGAGAAAGGGCTTAAAAGATGAGGCTCCTGCAAGATCAGTGGATGGTCTTTTGGGACACTAGAAGGTCCTCTACTCATACAGCAACTTACATCCCAAAAGAAGTCTAACAACTTTCTAAGTGCTACTTCACTCTGTGGTGGAGACTACACACATCGAAAGAAAGCAGAGAAAATCACGTCTGTACCACATGACGGTTCAGCTTAAGAGGGTTTAGTTTGTTTATCAGGGAGGCCTGAATGAAGAGAAAGTGGCTGTTTGGTGGAAAAAATGGAGTCTTTTCCAAGCAGGAAAAAGGCGTGAAGGCAAAAGTGAAAGGAAAACAGATGGAGAGACTGGAAGGGGCTGCAGAGAGGAAGGGGGAGATGACTTCAGCACAGGGAAACCACAAAATAAGAAAAGCAAGAGCCACGGCCTACTTTGGTGGTGAGAAACATAAACTCCAACTACGCACAAGCAGCTACTGGAAGCAGTCCACAACCGTTCATAAAAAATAAGCAAGAGCAGCAAAATCATATCGAAGCCGCAAGGGAGTGAGATCACTGTACATTCCTGCCGCAGCTGAAGACACCAGGCATTCTCCTACCAACTCAAGGGAGAGCAAGACACAGCCTAATGTTCATTTTTGACTCAGAATCAGGACACCGAAGCAAACAGCCCACCCTTCAGTAAGAACTGCCATGGGTTCAACGCCTCCTTCCCACGGCTCATCATCTACTGCCAGGGAGGAGGAGCGCATGGCCCGAAGGCAGCGGCGGCTGCAGCCCCCTCCGGGATGTGGTGGGATAAAGGTGCTCCTGCTGGGACCAGGAGCCCGGACGCAAACCGATCTGTCCAACAGCGACACTGGAGGTTAAACCTTCAGCAAAGCGTCTTGCTCAGAGCCACTTTTAATGGCTTGCTTACCTGAGCCCCCTGTATTTCCCCATCTCCTCCCAGCGCACTGGGCTTGGCCAGGCTGGCCGGGCAGGGTACAGCCGGGAGGGAAGAGAGCATGGGTTGACCTCATAGCCAGAAAAAAAGCCATTATGCGTGATTAAAACTTAACAAAATGCAATCACATTAAAAATGACTATCATGAAGTGCACCATGATTTACTGACTAAATGAATGAGAAATTTATCTGAATAAAATAGTCCTAGCCCTACTGCATTGGCAATGCATGATAAATTGCTGGTTGTGAGAAGATCGTTGCTTGCTGTTGGATGACATACATACATTGATTTTCCTAACAACACTAATGGGCATAATGGCATCTCCACATATATTACAAAGTTTCCTCTTAGCAAGCAAAAAGTATTTCAAGCCTTCAGGTCCCAAACTGCAAAGAATAAAGATGGAAAGAAAGGATTTGCAAACTACCTCTTTGTCCTTTATCATGCAGATCAAAGGTCCAACCCACTGGATTTTACTTAATCTTGAAAAGATGGGAACAACATTCAAGAAAGTGCAGGCATTGTGCAACTAAGCTGTGATCACAGTGGGTTGTTTTTTACATAGTGGTGATCTAATTTTGTGAGACCAAAAAGAGCCTTTGAAAAAGAAGAATCTAATCCTAAAGAACAAGGAAAAACATTACTCCAGTTTCATTAACACACACGAAGGGGGGGCAGACTGTGCACTCCTTACGTAAGTGTAAGGGTTGTGCAGGTGAGAAAGTGCTCACCAAGTTGAAAAGGCAATGCACGCACTGTTAGTAGGAAAACCAAAGTGGCAGAACAGGCAAGGAAAAAGGAGGAGAGCAAGACCATGAGATTCACAGTCCTCAAACACAATAAGCTGCATTTTCTTGTTTCGAAAAATCTGAAAAGCAATTAAAGACCATCTTAAAAAGGAAACAGTGCACCGGTATCCTCACACGTGCATGGATTTCAAAAGTATTTGTGAAGCTTTTCCAGATCTCCATACTTTTCCCAGAGGATCACGCTCCTGGGGAGCATGAGCAAACCTGTTAATCCTGTTTGCACGGTCCCTACAGCAGACAACCCGAGCAAAAGCTCTCTCCTAAAGGGCTCTGCTGCCACCCCGGCCCCTGCCACCCCGCGACCTGCCGGAGCCTTCTCCGCTGCTTCGTTAGCGGGGCCAGAACGGCCGCCCTCAAGCTGCGCGCGCGGCGGCAGGTGACACCTGGTGCCTCTCAGCAACGCCTTGGAAAGGAGCCCACCCTTTATGTAACTGGAGTCAAGGGCATTTGGGATTTTTATTTCTTTGGTGGAGGTTTCAGCTCTCATCTGAGCGCGGGGAAGTCCCGCGGATGTAACCCCCACGCTGTCCGCAGGCCAGCTGTGGGAATGGGGAAAGCACTAGCAGAAACTTCTGCGCCAGCTCCCTACGGCGGGGCTTTTGGTCACACACCACCCAGGGACTCAGTCCCAGGCAGATACTGCATGTGTCAGAATCACTTTAAAAACCCCTCGGCAGGCTCTAATTACTTTTATTTCACGCGAAACCATCTTCAAATGAAGAGACCAGTTTCACGGGACAGAGAGAGCAAGGCAAGATATTATTAATACTGTTTAGAAGTCACCCCCACAAGCACTTAAAATGGCTTTTACACCCATTCTGGGGCTTGAAAGAATATGCTGTTGGTGTCTGCTACTACAGACAAAATCTCAAGATGTGGTAAACAGGATGTCACTGGCAATAGAACAATAGAAAACTCATATATATGTATATACACACACACAAATAAATATACATATATATCTGTATAGTCATCAATGATAAGGGTAAACTACAATCATGATCCAGGGTAATTTTTTGATGGGGGGGGAGGAAAGAAACATTCCTCAGGCAGATGGTTTAAAAAAACATGTTGTGTTTGAAGCTGCTGTGTAGTTAGAAATGCTGAAGTCTGGGCTGAGATGGATTAGAGGGCAGACTGAAGGTGCAGCAGCCAAATTTATCACATGGATGGTGCCACCACATTAGGGAGATTATATCTAAGATCCCTCAGTCCTTCATCTGTCTCATGACTGGTTAAAAAACATTTAATATGACAACAAATATTTCATACTACTTCCATCAGCGGGAGGTGTACAGACCACATAGAGCCGCAGTGTCTAGAGTGATTTCCTGTACACTGTGACAATACCAAAAACCAGAGCTGTGCTATTAAACAGATAAGAAAGGAAGGGAGAGAAGGAAAAGCTAAATAAAGAGCAACAAAGAGTACGGCTGGCGTGCAGGCTAGAGAGAGAGGGAAAAAATGGTGGTGGAGTAGAAGGGAGAGCCAAGGAACAGAAAGATCGTATGGGACAGCCGAACGTTACAGATGATGGACAGGACTCTGAGGGAAAGAAGGACCCACCGTAAAAATAATTCCCTTGAAGGTACACATCGGGCAATCACAGAAACTTTCCTTTCTCCAGGCAAAATTGCGTATAAAAATCAATTCAAAATGCAGTTTCCTCTGAGGATGTTATCTTTCAAGCCAGTAAGGAATGTCAGGTCAGAGAAGAAGGATATATCTGTTCAGGGCAGACTTGAAATTCTTTCTAGACTAACCCTTCACAATCTTTTTGTTTCTGTTTCTTAAAGAAATGATCTTTCCCTCAGTCTCTCCAGACAGCATAAGGAAACAGAAAGACAGAGTACAGGTACACCTCTATTCTTTAAAGCAAAAAAGGGAGATTTTTTTGCAGTGAGGATTCGCAGTGAGGAACCTGGCAGAAGAGATTTCATAGAAGGATGCAAACATGGAGGGCCAGGGGCTGCGCTCCCGGAGCACGGAACAGACTTTAACACTGAAGTGAAAGACAGACAGAACATCAAAACATGATCTTGTGACAGTACTGCTGGACTCGGGCTCGCTTTCTTATGGGACACAGGACCCCGTCTAGACGGCTCTCGCTCCTACCACAGCGCAAGAACTGCTAACAAGCTCCCGCTGGGTGCAAATGAGCAAGGCACCTGTTTGGAAGATGTGCTGACACAAAATGGGTGGTTTTGTCACAGCCTGCAAGGTAGGCTTGTGGGCTCATGGAGGCAGAGCGCTCCCTGCGCACAGAAAAAGCCACTCTGTAAGGGCAGGAGGACACAAGGACACACATAGGCAGGCACCACAGGGGAACGGGCAGCTCCCTCGTAACAAAGTTGGCTGTCTCGGACTTAATGTTAAGCTGCTGAACAATAACATTAAAAGGGCATGTTTCCCACTGCCCACGAGGAATGAAATATTTGCTGAGAAAGCAGAAGCCAAATTCTTCAGCAAATTAGATGCATCAGCTGGGTTTTGGCAGCACCTCCTGAGCACAGGAGGCTCCAAACCTGCTCTCTGAACCACTCTGTGGGACGACCTCTCCAGAGGCATTAAGCCTCCCAACACAAGCACGTATGCATCCCAAGGGAATCTTACTGGAGGGAACGCTTGTGGTTTTAACTAAATCTTATAGGGAGCACTAGGACTGCACATCCAGAAACACTATGGAAAGCACTGGAAAAAAGCAAGAAAATGAAGGAAGACAAATGTAGACAAAATAGAAGACAAAACAGGGGCTCAGTACCACAAGACACACCTCTGTCTTGTGTGGAAACGTTCATAACCAGCCAGGTAGCCTCGATTACTCATTGAGTCAAAGTCCTTCACACGGATGCAGGGTGGGCAGAGATGCAGGGGGCTGAAGCCAGTTGCAGGCTTTGAACAGCTCCCAGGAGGAGCTGCACTGACCCCACGGGGAAGCCCTCCATGAGCAGCCTGGCAGCCGTGGCAGGGTACGCTGCTCTAGCCAAGGGCCCTGCAGCTCCGTGCATGGGATGTCCCAAAGCTACAGCAGTTGTGAAGACGTAGCTATATGCACACACTGAAAGAGCTGTTAGGCTCCGCATGTAACGCCACATAAAATGACATTTTCTGGTCAGACACGCACCGCGTTTAGTTCCACAAGATCCGGGGGACGGGCACCCTGTCTCCCGACACGCAGTATCGTGTGTGCTGGGACGGCAGCGCAGGAGGGCATAGAAACAGGACTGAGCTTGTTCTTAAGGTCACCACAATCTATTAATAGCTCAAAGGAGCTATTAATAGCTCTTAAGGCTTCTTGATTACAGGATACCCTGTAACCTTTGAACCCATGCTGACTGACTGTCTGACAAACAGTTTTGCCAGGCAATAGTCAAAAGGCAACTTCAAAATTAATGTCAGCAGGGAGGGGAGAAATGACACCCCAACTCTGAAGCACGGCTGAGGGTGGAAACGCAGCCGAAAGGGAGCCTTGCCAACCTCCTGGGATAGGGATAGCAGGAGGGAAGGATGCAGGTCCTTCCAAACAAAGCATACTGTTATATTGCTAACGAAGGCTAACCTCTTATTTATCAATGGAATTTAAAAATCATGGGGAAAGGACATTTAAAATGATCATTCTGTGGAAAAACACCAAGCTTATCTCTGACTGTGCTCATAGCTCAACAGTGCAAATTAGCAGAAGGCTGCTGTGAAATAGGGTCTGCTCCCTGCTCGGAGCAGCAGGACACACCGCAGAGGTGGCATCCGCTGCCTCTGACAGCTGACTGAGCTGAAAGGTATCACCCTTCCCAGCGGCCGCAGCACAGCAAATGGGTGGGCAGCTGTAAAGCATTCCCTGGCCGCTCCGGCAGAGCCTGTGCCTTTCCCAAACCAGACACGAGGCTTGCTGTGACCCCCTCTCACCACAGGGCTCGGCGCACGCCAGGCTCTACGGGGCAAGGAGCTTCCCTCCTGCGCTGCCCTCGAGCAGGGAGCAGAGAGAGGCCTCCGCACTGCCCAGCCCGCTCAGGGGGTGGCTTTACCACCGCCATCACACAAGAACTGCACGCACAGCTCCTCGGGGGTGGCAGCGGTGCTCCTCCTCAGACACAGCGCGTCTCTCTCTGCTGAGCGATTACTTCATCCATGCTCTCGCTACAGACAGTGACTTGGAAACGTGTAATTTGTCTCTCTATGAAGTATCCTTTCTAAAAGGAAAACACAATACTTTAGAAATACAAACATAAGAAAGCAGCAACTTCCAAGAAAATGCTTTTGTAGTTCCAGATGGAAGTGAAAGCAGGGGTGCATAAGAACAGGTAGATTAAATTCAGGGTCAGATTAAATTCAATAAAAGCAAGAGATGGGTACCAGTACTTTATACGTCCACATGAGAACAAACGATACAGCCTGCATCCTGGTTGACCAGAGACTGGAGGAACAGGGATCAGACCGTCACACCACACGTTCAGCCAGGTATCCTGCATGCTCTGGCAGCCAGCTGTGAGGCACTTCAGCAGCAGACACGCCAAGTGAACTGCCACGGATGGAAAGTTGAAGTCTGAGTCTTTGGATGAGAGAAAAATATGCAAAGTATTCCCTCAAAATGAAACTGGCGGGTCCAAACCAGGTGCTGACCTCCTGGCCCACATCTGAACATGTCAGGCATGATGTTGTGATATTCTCTTTTGCTACTGCCAGGCGGCACAGCGGCCTGATAAGACCACAGTACCGGGAGAGCACGGCATAAACACGTCGGTACATACAGCGGTGCTGTGCTGTGAGCTTACGGCAGGTCCAAGCGTAAAGGAGCGCGGGAAGAACACGGCTTTACACTGTCCGTATAGTAACATCAGGAGCCTATAAGGTAAACCGGAGAGCTTGGAAAGGCTTACGGACAGTGAGAAATGGCCTTTGGCTGACACGGCTGGAAGCGGGTGGAGTGGGTCTTGTGACTGGGAAATTGAAACTGATGATGACAACCTGCACCATAAGGAAAGGATGGCAAGAGGAGGCGGAAGGGGCAGCGCTCCGTGCGCTACGCTGCTGGCTGTAGACATTTCAGAGAGACAGTACTTTGAGTCCAGTTGTAACTAATAAAACTAAAGGAGAGACACCAGGCACACGTTATAGGATGTTATATCAACAGACTAGCAGGCCTTTCTCATTGCAAGGAGAAACTGTCCTTTACACTGCAGTCTAGAAGGTATAGGAAGAAAATGCACGTTATCAAGGTCACTTCGAAACAGGGCATGTTTAATACACTCCTCAGGCAGGCAGTGATATAAATTTTATGTTTCTGAAAGTAACACCAGACAATTTCTTCAACACTGGAATAACTCCTGCTATGAGTCTTCAGAAACTAGATGAAAAACAAGCTGCACAACAAGGGATTTTAACAAATCTGGGAAAATTGGAGAAGTTTCTGAGACCTGAATACTGTAACAGTTGCAGTATTTAAAAAGAGGAAAAGACTGGTTATTCTGAGATGATTTCTATCAAAACAACAAGAGGAGTTAATTTCAGTTCTCTGTCAGTGATGACTCAGGATAAAACAGCAATACCCGTCAGTATGGTTTCATGGAAAGCAGGTTTCACCAAGGAAGTCTGTGGTAAGATGATCAGTCCGACTGGGACACAGAAACAGTGCTCCTATACTACCATTTCCCAACAGATCAGAGGAAAAACTTAGAGAAAACGTTCATTATATACAGTGAACAAAGCACACTAGGTTAAAAGCACACACACATGTCAAAAAGTAGTTAATGAGGAAATATCAACTAGGCGACCTTTGGGTTTTGTTTGGTTTCTTTAACGACCGAGCCATGGAGATCTGAAAATAGTCTGGTGTTGCCTGATAATTGTTACTAGTGATTTGGACACTAATATGACCACTTTCCTATCCAAAGGGGCAAATGACAGCTGGAACGGTAAACACTAAAAGACCAGGCTCCTGCTTACTAATTTTCCGTCGAATGGGTGAGAATCCACCCGGGTACATTTTAATTACCTGTTCTGCCCTTATGAACCTATGGGAGACTGATTCCTATGGAGAGAATTTGGGCATTGGCGAAAGGAAGGAACTGGGTTTGAATTCCCGTGCAAACCTTTTGTGGACAGTGGTAGCACAGTTGAACACAGTGCAGACTGGCAACTCTGTCAACTGGCAACTGGCAACTGGCTGAATGACTATAGGTCATTCAGCAAGTGATCCTCAAAGTTTCAGTTGTTCTTTCCACATAAGCTTCTCTCTCCTGAAACCTAGTAAGATGGTTATGTTTCTGCCACACTTCGATTCAGTGAATACAAATGCAGGCACTTCCTTCTATTTTTTTCCCCTTAGACAGACTTTAAAAGAGTCAAATCCCAGAGTATCAGCAATCTCTTTTTCTCACTATCCCAAAGATAACCTTCAAAAAACTATAACATCTCCTTACAATTCCAGTGAGAAACACACTTTTTCACTTAAAAAGGAGCAAGACGGTTACATTTTGGAAATGTTCTCTGGACACAGATCTCCATTTATCCTTCGCATGCAAAAACAGACTGAGCAGATGACACATCTTTAATTTATAAGCCTAAAACAAAAAATAGAAAAGAGAATTTGAAGATATTTCTTCAGCGTGGTGTCATTTCTCCCCTTCATTCATATCCCTCCAATTTCAAACAAACTAACTAGTAGTTTCAATAGGAACTATAATCGCAGCATCCTCACAGTCTCATTCAGGCAGAGAGCTGCAGTTTGGTTTTATTTTTCTTACACCCACAGAGGATTCTGTTTTGTTTCGACCTCTCATTGCTTTCCCTCACTCTCTTGGCTCAAACCATCAAATTCTCTCTCAGCCATTCAACATCTATTCTGTTATATTGCTTTTTTTCCCTTAACATTATGCACACATATTGAACAGCTGGAACCAAGAAAAGGCACAAATAATGACTCTGAAATTTTCCAAAGAAAATGTTTTTGCTTTTGCTAATTTGAAATTACTTAAAAGGAAAGAAAAAAAAAGAAAAAGAAAATAAACCTCCAATAAAACCTTCCAAACTCTTTCAAACCTCAAATGGAACATTTTAGGTTAAACAAAGCTCTAACTCTTGATATCGCAGGCTGTTTTAGGCTTACTTTTGATTCTTAAATCACATTAAAAAAAAAAAAAAACTCAGCACTTGCACCTCAGAGCAAAACCACTTTCTTTTAGCATCACATGGGTACCAAAACAGCAGACCACCTCTGGTACTCAACGCTTGTGAGTAAGTGGCCCCAGTAAAATTTACACTGCAGGATTTTAGCCTATAGCCCCAGTTAAGCGTGAAGAAAAGAACAGACGGGGCCTGCCACAAAGTGCCGACAAGCAGAGAGCCGGCCCGGGGCCTCAGCGAGGTGCCCGGCGGGGCAAGGCCACAAGCAGGGGTGGCCAAGGACAAGCACGCGGGGTGAACGGCAGTGGGACGGCAGCCGCGGGGTGAGGAGCCACACGGGGCTTGAGCAGTCACTGCCACAACAGCATTCTCAGCAGCCACCAGTCTAACCCTGGGAAACAACCAACCCCAAATCCAGGACAGTTTGCTTAGAAAAAAGACAAAAGAATACTCCATCCATTGCTACATGTACAATAAAAACAGAGCATACCATGTTTCAGGATACAAAATACATATGGCTCTGCTGATACTGGAGAAAGCCCTGCAAGAAATTCTACTTTCGATGGACACTATTTTAGCAATGCTGCTCACGTAGTGGTCTGCCTGTCCCACCACTCTGGGCCACGTGGAGCTTGAGAGGTTCCTCCAGCCGCCCCCGTTCTCACTGAGCATGGTCCACCAGGCTCAGCCCAGCTGGGACGCGTGCGCCAAGCACCAGTCTCTCGCTGGTGTGTGAACACGGGGGTCCTGGGTGCCTTCCACTGAGTGTTTGCGAGGTCCCAAGATGGTTGAAAAAAAAAAATCTTGTAGAAGTGCAGCAAATAATTGAAGCAATGAATGCACATCAAAATCTGCTAGTTATCCACAGAATTACCTTCAGCCCAAACGGAATGGGTTTAATCAATACTTCTGTGCACATGTACACACACAGTGAGGCATACTCAAATTTTACAGAAGTAGAAATAAGACCACGTGTTTCTGTACATGCCTGAGGTTCCCTCAGTCATCTTTCAAGTCTTCAGCAAGCCCTCGTTCAAGTTAACCTGATGGAAATATACGCTCAGTGCTAATCAAGAGATGCAGAATCTATAGCTTCCCCCCCCCCAATGCCATTTGTTAAATCCTCATGATTATTTAACACATATATTTTTTACAGTTCTAGGTCAAAGACCAAAATTACAATGAGAGCAGAAAGTATAAACTCACAGATAGATATATTCACATTAAATTCAGAAATGTGTTTCGAACAGAGTGCAATCTCCTTATTTTCCATACATGCTCTGGCAACTCTGGCTGTCTGCATCCTGCAGTAAGTAGGAGAATCAGATAATCTGCAGCAGTCTGGATTTAACTCAAAAATATCAGCATATCTTTTTATCACCTTTGCAGAAACAATCCATTTCTAACCCAGCACATCTCGCTATAATAAGCTTTCCATTTTTCCACAGAAAAATGTTTTTCAGAGAAGCAGTAAAGAAAAAGAAAAAATACATTACAGTTAGAAACCTATTATTTCAGCTGTGCTTACCCAACAAAATCCCTTCTGTAAAGGTAAGGGGGTTCTATAGGGACTGAAGGGACCTTTCTGCTCCTACTCATGAGCAAGATACCCCTCATTCTCATTGGGTCATTAAACGTGAACGCCACACATTTTACAGCAAAATATGACCTTCCCTTATGTTTCTTCTCTACGAGATAAAGAAATGACTTAACATCTCATCTTGTTTTTTTGGAAGAACATCTATTTTTAAACAAATGCCTAGTTTTTCATATATTAAAAAAAGAGAACTGAGACTAGATTATATGAAATCTTGACTTCCTGTTCTCGCTGGAGAACTGAGGTGATATATTAACATGAATTTCTCAACTTTTGAAAGGGAGATGACATTAACTCTTTCACATAGTTCTTCCTCCCAACTGTTTGATGGGTCTTTGAGTTCAACAGGTTTAACAAAAACAAAGTAAAGAAACTCTAAAGCATTACACAGACTGACCAAACACTCCCTGCCTCTCAGCTAAAACTTGACACATCTATAGCTTAGATTACAGTCTGAATTTTAGGTCATTACCACAGTACTGGTCCAGGAAAGCCTTCATTAAAAAATAAACAAACAAATTTATAGATAAGGAGTTAGACCTGCTATTTCTAATGCAACCGGCAAGCATAACTAGAACATAAATACAAATCTTTGAGCTGTCACCACGCGTCCTGAACTGAAAACATGAGGCAGATGAACATTTCTTTTTATTTGCAATTCACTTTGAATAACATGTGAAGGGCTCTGACCTGGTAAAGCTCCTGCTCCTCCTATTGGTAGATGCCAAAACTCCATGGGCTGAAAAAATGTCAAATTCTGTAGTATTTGTAGATGCACTACAGTGTGAGCCACAGTTAAATCCCGCTCAGGTGTGGCAACAGTCAATTTAGTAAAGGGCTATTACGCTAAAACTATCAAGCAACAAGTCTATTAGTGTACTATAGCATCAATTCCTGACATGTTTTGGTTGCATATTACTTCTGTGAAGGTATCCTCCTCCTTGTAAACCCATTACTACCATTATTTTTTTTTCTAAAAGCCTCAAAACCACATCCAGAAAAGTCATTCTTGAGCCGCTCCATTACATCGGTATGCAGATCTTACAGGGGGTGATCAGCTAAAAGGAATATGCAGCTGGCCTAAGAAGTCAGTGATGGGGTTGTTCAGCATTACTATAACCATTATTCAAGTCAGCTAATAATTGATTCCAAAATATTCCCCAAATTGGCAGCACATGTGCTAGAAATGAGCATGGAATACAAGTCAGACAGTAATGTCAAGTCACTCAAGCCAACAAGGCTTTA
>NW_010584795.1:71597-89191 GCF_000705375.1 Tinamus guttatus | reverse complement strand
GTAAATCAAAAGATTCCATAGATTCACCACATTAAAATACCTGAAGTTGCTAAAGACTGCTTAAAAGTCCTGGAATAAATCTTTCCATTTCAGGCCTGGTTTGAGCACCACTAAAAATATTTAATTGAGTTACTACTTCTAGTGGGAAGCAAAGGCACTCAGCACTCAAAATGCCCTTCCTTTGATCTCTGAGCCAAAATGCCAAATACTCAGTTTAAAGCTGGCTGGATCCCCATCCTAGGAAGGAGATGACAACCACTCAGGCTTTCTGGTTACAATGCTAGCTGTGCTGGGGAAGATGAGCCATACGATGGTTTGGGATCCAAGAGCATCAAGCACATTACAAAAAAGGAAACAAACTCTCAGAGGGGAAGTGACTTCAAAAGCCAAACTTCCCAGAGTAGCCTTAAGCACTCATCAACAAAAACACAGGTACTTGAGAAAAACAATCATTTAACAACACAATGCTACAACAGTTCAGTCATTTTATGAAATGACTAAGCACCAATATCATACAAGAAGTCCAAGAAACATCTGTAATGACATCCCACACTTCCCATAGAGCTAAGCAGGAGCCCACACGAGTGGTTGAACCTTAGCCCCTCTTGGGTTGCGCACAGTCAACATGAACACGTTTTCACTTGACAAGAACCATTTTACTCGTGCTTACCTGACCAAGGGAAGGAAGCGTTGCATATGCCATGGGCTGGTTCATCATGCCTTTCTGCTTCATGATGAGCAAGCGTTTCTGTTCCTCGCTCAGGTGCGCCATCTGAGCTTGCATCTGCGGCTGCTGGGCCTGCTGCTGCTGGATGTATGGCATCATGGCATTCTTGCTGGGATTGGCCATTGGCGGCGTTATCCTCTGACTCAGCTCAGCATTGAAGTGGGTCAGAGGTTTAGTGTTGCCGTAAGAGAGCATACTGGGCTGTTTGCTTAAAGAGTTTGTGCCCAAGTTATTTGGCTGCTGATTGATCATATTCATGTGATTTTGAGGGAGGTAGTTATTAATTGTGGTCTTCTGTGGATTGTTTGCCATAGGAGGCACTATTGGATTTTGGTTGTTAAAGGCTTGGGGATACATCATTGGGCTATTTGGTTTGTCTGCACTGAAGGGTCCTCCATACGGACTAGATGGAGGGCCCACAGGTGACCAGCTTGAGGCTTGATTTGGGTGCTGCTGCTGCTGCTGCTTCTGCTGCATTAGCTTAGCTCTCTGCTGCTGCTGTGCTGCCATTTGCTTGAGCTGTTCAGCTGGAGACAAGTCAGCACTGGGTATATTCACAGGCCCGGGCCCTGATCCTGCCACTGTCACTGCTGCTGGATTCAGGAGATAGCCATTTCCAGATCGTGACTGAGTTTGCCCTGGAGTATGGGCCTGGTTGGGAGTTTGAGGTGACTGAACAACACAGTTTGCTGGTGAGCCAGCAGGAGTTGGGGCTGCTGGAGCACTGGATGCAGAAGTTGCGCTAGAGGCCGTGGAGACGTTTGAAAATGGAGGACCGGAAGAAGAAGGCCTCACCTGGGGGGACCCTAATGGAACATGAGCAAATGGAGAATGAGATGGATCGCTTTTAACGCTCGCGCTCTCCTGGGCCTCCGTGGCAGGCCGGGGAAATTCCGACTCCTTCTTCTCTTCAAAGTCTTCATTGAACAAATCTTGTATATCATCTTCTGGAACAGTGTTTGCTAGTTCATCTATTAGCTCCTGCCACTCTTGATCATTCAGATTAATGTCCGAGAAGAGCTTATTCTGATTTGAAAGAGATGTTTCAGAAGTGTCTATGCAGGTAGGGTCGTCCAAAGGCTCTTGCTTTAGTTCCTTGTTCTGCAGGATGTTAAAACTATCATCTAGTTCACTGCAACCATTAACAGGGAGCTTTATCTCCGAAAGTCCACCGTTTTTACCCAAGTCTTCTAGCCCACTACTGAGAGTTCTGCTGTTCTGCAGGGGTAGGGAAGCTTTCATGTCAAGCTGGTGAAGAGGAGAAACAGCAGGCAAAGGCAGGTTATTAGGCAAGCTGTTGATTGCCTCGATGCCTGGTACATCCTTCCGTACCCGCTTGCTGGTTGGGGAAAAGCTGCCATCGCAAACACCATTCTGCTGTTCTCCGTTGAGAGGGGAACGTGCACCTTCCAACTTCCTTTTCACTGTCTCTTGAAGCTGAAATCAAAACCAGGGGGAAAAATTAACCAATTGCACAGACAAAAACAAACAAACAAACTATAAACAGACAAACAGAAAGCCAAACCAGAAAACTGCTCACAAACTCTGAGACAGGTATTTCCCACCATGCCTAGTAGTGACAGTAGGTTTTGAAAGACTCTGATTTGGAGTTTTCCTTGATGTCATTCCTACATGTTCAATCAATTTGAAAAGACTATCAAAAAATAAAGCAACTGCCCTTGAGTAGGAGGGTGCGGGCCCACTGCTGCAGAGCTGACAAATATGTCTGGGCTCTCCAAAATATTCAGATTTTCTGGAACAAACAGAATATTTAAGCTTTGTGGTACCTAACATGTAGGTAAGAATTTTGTTTTCACGATATGCTAGGCAATGTCTTCTGAAAGCTTGACTCCTTTAAAGAGTCTTGAATTAGACATTCAGGGGTTTTTTTATTATTTTTATAGAAGTTTCTTGAAAAACACCTGCAAAACAACTAATTGACTACTTGTATTGAAACCTATGTGCTGCTGACACTTTTTTTTTGAGAAAATTCATTAATATAGTTTCCTTTCATTATCTCTCTGTTCTTAAGCTGCAAAATATACTGAGAATCAGCTTTAACTGAGGGAAAAAAATATATCCACCATAAAAAATAGAAGGCACCTTACACAATGTCAACTAAATCAAAGTACAATAAAACCCCAAAACAAAACAACAACCACCACCACTACCACCCACCTTTTGTGCTAGGATCTACCATTAAAGATGAACAGACACAATAGGAAGACAAGGCCAGGAGAGCAACAAAATTAAGTATAACAACTTTATAAAAATAATGCATTAACATGAGCTTTAATTTGGGCTAAAATATGTACAGTAAATTCAGGCTAAAATATGTACTGTAAAGCAATAAAACAATCTACGAGTCCTCTCCTACCACACCAAGTGCTAAGCCCTCTGCTTAGGAACCAAGCTAAAAAAAGCAACTCTCTTTGGCTAAGGTAAAAAAAACAATAGTGGGGAGGGGAGGAAGCGAAGAGGTCATAACTCTAGTGAACTTGCTCAGGACACACTTGCATCCTTGATATTAGAACAATAGAAGACTAAATAGTGAAAGATTTTATCAATTTGTGAGGTATTTTTGCTGGTATGAAAATCCCAGACACTCAGCTCCCACCCATTCCCTAACTCAGAGGTCTTCAACCTTCTTTCTCTTCCCACAGTCCCAATCTCGCTTGTTTCTCCCATCCCAGAGGGCGCGCTCCCCTTTTATCCCAACTGTAAAGTGGGCAAGCGACTCCAGATCCCGTCCCCGCTGTGGCAGAGGCAGGTCTGAGGAGGCTGTCCGCTGCCCTCGCCTTCAGCTTGGCTATGCCCATGCCATGTGGGCATGGGCTATCACTACTGCCCCGGCCGAACACGCGTGGGATACAGGCTGGGCACAAGCTACGTGCGGGTCCTCTGCATGTGACCATCCCCTGGTCACATCACAGAGACGTGACCTTTTTAACGAAACAGAAAGGCAAGGCTACAAGTCCCCAAGCAGAACATCAACTGCTCCATTTGTATGGGAGTAAAAGAGCCTTTTCGCATGGGAAAGCGACCAGCGCATTGCTAGGAGGTATCGGCGAGGCCCTCTTAGCTTGCATGCTGGACAGCTTGCTGCCTCTTACCCACTGCACAAAGCCAGCACATGCCAAGCGTCCCACGGGCTGACATTCCTCCTCTGCTGGACTTCTGCCACGCCACTCGTGCCAGCAGCGCCCTGCTGCTTAGCCAGCGCTTCTCCTTCCCTGCGAGAGGCCTGCACAGCCGAGCGGCTGGCAAGGGGGCTGCACAGGGCCGAGCCCGTGGCCTCCCCCTGGCTCGTGGGAGCAGGGAACACCAGGCCCTCAGTCTGCACGGGGAAGCGCCTCTCCTTGCAGCACGCACCAAGACGGGGCAGCAGGGCTGCGAGCATGGCCTGGTGCGCGTCCCCAGCGCGGGGCTCCCGGGCCTCTCCCCGCACCCAACGGCGGCTCTCACCCCCTCCACTTCCCTTGCCTAAAAACCTGCACTATGTTGAGCACTGCTCTGCACCACTGAGTAACCAGCGCCACGGGCAGGACTCCACTGCAGAGCTGCAGACCTCACCTGGCCCAGCTCTATGTAGCCCTCGCTCCCACCACGGGCCAAGCAGGGTCCAAGAGCAGTGCGAGGCTGCTCTGCTCAATGGACCCACAAAAACAGGGTTCAGAGAAATACCCTCAAACCTAAACACTGAGCTAAGGCACAAACTGTCCTACCAAAAGACCCACTGACAGAAACGCTTCTACTCACAAAGGAAAGTTCATGTGAGAAAGGACAGACCTGAATGTGTCCTAATTTGCCCTTTGCTAGCCAGTGATTAGTAAGACCGACGATCTCCTGCAATGCAGGAGAGATTTGACTCCGTACATTTAACAACAGGCTGAAGGTATCTCTTATAAGATGCTGGAAAGAGCAATAGATTTTCAGGTCTTACCTCATTTACTAATTTGTCCTCAATCCACCACCTTTGTCATAACAGGAACATCTGCCCACCCAGCAAATTATAACAATCCATTGTCAAATAGGCAGCCCTACAAATACCAACTCCTAAAGATCTCCTCATGTTCTGAAACTTGGATGTCCCCCTATACAAATATACAGTGGAAGTAAAAGCAGGCCCAGTACATAAATATTAATAACTGTGTTTATTTTGTATTACAACAAAAAAGCAGCTTTTTAAAATGGAAACAATTTTCCATTAAATATCAAATGTACAAAAATCTAGCTTTGTTGCAAAAGAACAGGCTTCATTTTGTTTTCAAAGTTTGTAGCTCTGCATTATTTTCCTACAGAGGTTTTAGGATTTGGGGGGTTAGCAGGCACTAGAAAATCTAATCTTTTTTTTCCTCTCCCTTTGTTTGCTCTTTGAACAATTCTAAGGTAGTCAGAAACATAACATGAAAGGTTTATTTGAAGGGAACATGCTGGATACAAACCTCGGAGGTGGGGAAGCATCTCAGCTCGAGCACCTCAGAGGCTTTGGGGGCCATAACAATAGGTGCCTCTCTGCTTTTTTGGGTATAGCACAGAAATACTCTTATCAAATTATTTCAGTGCTAATGTTCATTTTCATATGCTGATTGCATTCCTGATCACCATGTCAACTAGTAGATGGCTCAGATATCAGGCATTGACCATATCCTGGGCAAACACTTTACGGCATCCGGATTCCACAGTGTTTTGGACTAAAATCCCACCACATACCCCTCCCCCTGTAAAAACAAAGCCTGGAGTTAAGATAGTCTCTTGTAACATGTCTCCCATCTCCTCGAAAGAAGTAATATACAGTGTGCTCATGTGATTTACAGCATGCATCAAGCATATACTACATTAGCAGCAGCTTAGAGATATGCATCTAGGAGCGGAAGACTCTTGGTGCATAAAATAAAACAAACAAGCAAAAAATTAAATTAACTCTTGCCAGGCTGACACAAGACTTCAGCCACATCCACATGCAATGTTGGGCTCATGGAAGCTCACTTCACAGAAGGTTTCTACAGCCAAGCAGAAGACAGAGTGAAGCAGGACTCGCTGTGATTTATATGCCTTTAGAGAAACTCTTGTCTGCAGAGCAGAAAAAGGTCAAACTTTAGGAGGCTGACTTTTTAAAAGACTCTTGATGGGGGGCAGGGGCCGTGCATGCAAACACACAGCCACACGTGGACCCTAAAGCTGTCCTGAAATTTCTGGCAGAGCTGTTTGGACATGCCACACCATACCCGACACATAAACAACAGAGCATCGGGGCTGTCGGCAGAGCTTTCATCTGCTGGGAGAAGCTGCTTCGCTTCATCCCACCAGCAGCAATTCATTTTTCAAAAGAAATTAGACCAAGGTGCTGTTGTTATAGCAACAGTCAGAGCCACTTGCACAGCCCCATCCCCCAGCTGCAGCCCGCCTTCAGTGGGCAGCTATTTCAATTATGGATAGGGAGTGACCAGGCCTGATGCCACTTGCTCCTTTTATTGCTCTAAAAAAAAATAATAAGGCAGCATCACAGACACTGAATTATCTTTCTGCTGGGAGAAGTTGAGGACAATTCATGGTGTTCAGCACAGTTCCCCTCTGCTGGACGGGTGGGTGATCTGTGAACTCGGTCGAGGAAGTTCTGCCTGATTTTACAGGCGTTTTCATCTACCAGCTACCTAACGGACCTGTTGCCACCAACTTGCTCTCTCATTACCACGCTCCAGCCCTTCCACTTTGTGCGCTGCAAGGCAGCCAGGACAGTGCCGGAGGGCTCCTCTCCATGCCCCCTGGGGCAGCTCTGCTCCCTGCCTGCCCTCTGGATCCTTGGGAAAGCCGGGAGCCAATCCCCCCACCCACAGCCCCAGGGAAGGCACAGAGCGATGGGCAGAAGATTCTCCTCCCAGCGCCTCTGCAACTCAGTCTGTTAGAAAGCAACACCGATCGTTTCCAGTCCTCGTGCTGTATGCTGGCCCAGCGGCTGCCACTGTCCACGCAGGCCTGAGCTCTCCTCCACAGCAAGGATCAAGCCCTGGTCATGATCCCGGGCTTGGCCCTCCTGGCATGACTTCTACTTTCCTCCAGTCCACTTCTCCTAGCTCTTCCTGTAGCTCTTCCTGAACTTGCTCTTCTACCATTTCCTCTTTTCTCCTTGAAGTTCTCCAGACAAAGCCTCATTTCTCCCTGCAGCAGACCGCAAAACCAGCTCTCCGGGGTGCTCGCCATGAGCTCTGCCACCGCTGAAGGTGCTTCACAGGCACCTGCCAGCTCACAGAGTGATGCTTGCTGCAGCCCAGTGGTTTTGGATCACTGCAGCTCACCCTCAGCACACCCTGTGCTCTTGCCGCAGGGCTGGCCTGCCTGGCTGCTTTGCCTGGCACAGTGTTGCTAACACACTGGGAACCCGCCTCGTGAAATCTGTCTGGAGCTGCTGAAGTCTCCACCTGCCAGCCTAGGCAGGGACCTGCTTGTGACTGCAATCCCTGGTCAGTGAGGGAGGTCAAACCTCCCTGCCGTGATCCATCCTGTGAGGGCTGCGGCGCTCCTGTCAACAGGGCTTTTGGCTAAGGGTCATCAGAAGAGCAAACTGAATCCTCTTAATGCTGCAAAGTGAAACATGCTCAGGGCACCAGCTAGACCTGCACTGGCCACAGTGAGGCTAGAGAGCCCCTAGCTCACAAGGCATACAGCTAGTGAAGGAATACATACAAAATATACAAATAAATGCCAACTACACTGCTCAAACTGTGTATTTCTAGAACAGACCAAGATAAAGTATGATAATTCTGTCAGGTATATTTTACCTCCGTCCTATTTTGCCTTTAAAATATTCTCATTTCATAATTTGCTCTTTTTCTCTCCCCCTCTACACAACTCCAACTTAAAGGTGAGTGCAAACACATTAAGTACCACGCTCCTGAGGAGGCTTGGAAAGCACAGCGTCCCTGGGGAAGCTGCTGAGTAAAACACAGGCAACAGACGCAATTAATTTGTGCTCTGAAGTCCTGTTAAACCTGCCAATAATTTTGTGTTGAGAAAATTATTTCATGGATGAAATGTTGTCAAACAGCCTTCCTGCTTACACGTGTGATCTACGCGGCTTCCTCCTCTTTTAGGTTCATCCAGTTTAATCCTATTTTAGCCCCGACGGGTCAGCCCTGGCAGGGCAGCAGCCTCGTGGCTTACGGAGCGCCTGCATTCCTGGCTGTGCGAAAGCCGTGTTGAAGGCGCTAAAGGCAGAGAGCTAAACCACTCACAGCTGGCAGTGCCCGCTGCTGCGCTCTCCCCGCGGCGGCCCTCGCCGGCCGCAGGGGCTGCGTTTTCAAAGCGTGTTACGAGGATTTAGTCAGGCTGCCTCTAATTGACTTGTCTGGGAGTTGTGCTGATAAATCCTCACCCTCTGAAAACATACCCTAATCTGCTTTGCATCTGGCCAGAAGAGAAACTAACAATAAAAAGCAGACGCTGCACGTTATTAAAACTGTATCTCCTGAACAACTCCGGCACACCAGAGGACAAAGGAAACGCAGGAACTTCCCGTGTTTTAAACTCAGGAGCAGCAAAACAACATTGACTGTGCTTGTATCTGCAGCATAGCTACTCAGTCACTGCTCTGGATTTCCTTAAGCTGCATGTGAGCCCAGAAAGTCTCCTGAGGAAAAATCCTGCCCTCATTCCCCCTTGGATGAGCAGGAGTGGTGGCAGGGCAGTGCCGTGCACTGGGGCCACCCTGCCCGCAAGCGAGGGAACACGCCAGCCGGGAAGCTCCGTGCTGGGCCGAGGAGCAGCGCTCCCTGACCCGGCCTCTGCCTCCCGGCGGGGCTGGCTCCTCACCACTGAGTCTGAGCCCCGCAGGACACACAGACTAAAATCTTGTCAGGCTGCTACAAGGCAAGAGCCTTTGTTGCGTTTAGAGAAAGCAATTTGTTTTCCAGTTGCAAAGCTTTTCCGGTTGCAAAATACTGCTATGATGCATAAATACATATATGTATACAAAATTAATAATGTTGTAAGACATAATACCACTCAAGAATATTCTCAGAGACGCTCCAGAGAAGGAAGAGGCAGAGGAAGGTGGAGGCAAATGTACCAGCACTTCTCTGACCACACTGCTGGTTTCTGGGCACTCCAAGCTCTCCATCCAGGCAGTTCTAGGGAAGCCCGGCCAGCGCGTGCTCTCTAGAGCACTAACAGCAAGCTGCCACAAGGCCCAATTCGGAGCTGGCCTCGCTCCACTCGCTGGCGTGCTGACTCCCAACGCACACTGCTTCGGGTCCACGTGCTGACTTGTTCCTTATGCGTACGGAGTAGCATTAGGGCTGGCCTCTCCCATCTCCTCAAAACAACAAGTAACCCAAGCAATTCTCCACACAGCTAAGGTCTAGCTCACGTTTTTGGAAACAGAGGGTTTGATATAACCAGAAAAGGATGGGGTTGAATGCCAAACAGTATTATACGCTATACCTGTCCAGGATCACACATTTTTTTTATGCTCTTGGGGACAGCATCACCATAAAATAAACTTCCATTTGAAAATAATTAAGATCAAAATTAACACATTTTCACATCATCAAAAAATTCTGCATTAATGAAAGGACAAGTTATGCTTCTGTGGTGCAAAAAAAAGTGAGGAGTGTACTCCAGACCAGCCTGCTTCCTCTTCCCAGCTCTCTCCTGCGCCTCACCTGCGCAGTTTGTCTGAGAATAGAGGAGCCTGGAAGATTTATTTGCAAGCACAAATAGTCTGGACTATCTAAGTACAGGCTAAACAAGTTAAAAGTGCAGTAGGTGTTATGAAGGAGACCTAAGCATTGACAAAAGAGAAAAATATTCTTCTGTGTACTAATGAAGTTGCACTCCAATTTTTCAAAGTCCTTATTCTCATTATGCTGCAGAACCATATGCTTTGGGGAAAGGAAAGAAAAAAAAAAGAAAGAAAAAAAAGACTGGATAGATGACTCTGAAAGTAAAAGTGTGCTAGGGCATGGGCCATGGAAAAAAAATGAATGAAAATTCTGAAATTGGAAAGGTATCTAGAAACATCCATGTGAATCAAGCTTTTCTTGACATCCAAATTGTTTTCTAATCACTACAATAAACTTGATTCACCTCTAGCAAAGCAAAGCAAAGCTAAAACTGCTCGTTTGCCTTGCCTTTCCCTTTCTACATGAAAGTTTGTACACAGCTGCAGTTTTATAAGACTTCCTCACAAAACCTGTGTGAGGTTTTTGTGAGAAAGCCCAAACGTGAAAGGTACTGAAGCCATCAGCTCCCATTAAGTTCACTGGGAGCTGGGGGCCCTTGCTATCTGATAAGATAAGCTGCTATGTACCAAAATTTCTTTAGAGTTGAACAAAGTTGAGGTCTGATGAAACAACTTTGTACTTTATATTCCTTTTTGCTTTGCAGTACAAGTTATAGCCAGCCTTGCAGAAAAGATTGCAGAATCCTTGAAGATCTCTGAAGATTAAAGGAGTCAAAGGATTGCACAGGATGCCCTAGACATGGGCTGGATTATTCTGAGCACAGTTTGAGCACTGTTTGCCATGGGCCAGACATGGGTCCGACAGCAGTTTTGCCCTAATTAGGGGCAAACAGACCATACAAATGTTGTTGCCTCGGCATCTTCACGTCAGACTGACTGTGGGTCCCCCAAAGGTATACGATGACGGCTAATGGAAGAGCACTTATCACAGCCACTAGCTCCCAAGGCCAGACCTGCTGTTTGGAGCCAACTGCAAGAGCATCATTTAAGTCTATTGAAGAAGCATAAAACAGAAGAGAGATGCACCCTTGTGCAAACCGGTGCATCTCCTTCTGCTCGCTCCCTGGGCACACCAGGAGCAGCGGGGAGGAGAGCGACCACGGAAACCTTCTCGAGCAAGCCGAGCTCGCCCGCGCGCGCAGCGTGCCCTCCTTGCGGCAGGGCCCCCGCCACCGGCCTCAGCAGCGCTGGGGACCGCTGCCTGCCCTGCAGGAACGATGCCCTGCGCGGGCACGCGCCTGCTACGTGTTCCAGGGCACGGGAAGGCGCCACAAGGCTTTGGCAAGAGCTGCCAAGAGCATATGCTGCTATCGGATAAAAAAAAGAGAAAAGAGAATCTTTTGGCCTGGAGCCTTCTTTCTGTTCAAATATGATTGACACTACGGGGAAAAAAAAAGGTACCCAAGATCAATCTAAATACTGTGAGAGACTGGATATGACCTGCTGCTCGCAGGCCAAATGCCCCAACAGCAAGCAGGATCTGGTGAATGAAAGCCCAATGCCCTCGTGTTGCTAGTTTGCAGATACCTCATCATCAGAGGTTCTTATCATTGAATTAGCCACTAGTAGGAAGAAGCCACATCTCTTGGGGAGCCTTTGGGATCAACACCTATTTACAAAGACTCCCGGTGCTACCTGGAGCTCTGCCAAAGCAGCACTGGGTCCCACCACAGCACAGCAGCAGCCTGTCCACGGGGGAATGCTCCAGGCTGTCCACGGGGGAATGCTCCAGGCCGCTGCCAGGCTGAACAGCAGCAAGGGCAAGAAACGCTTGCAAAAATCCTTAAGGCCCATAAAGCTTCGAGATGTCTCCTGACAAACTTAAAAGATGGTCAGGAGGGAGGCAGTGGGTGCCAGCCGAGCCAGCCTGGCAGCGCCCTGCGGCCGTGCCCAGCAAACCCACAGCCAGGTCTAGCCTTTCACGCGCTTTGCAAGCAACCCCCTAAAGGAAGGGGCTGCAACTCAAGAGCTACGTAGGTCTGCACGTGCCCACTGCGCACACTACACTTTTTCACTTTTTTCCCCATTTACCGGCAAGAAAACTCCCCGTGTGTATTTCCCACGTTTGCACACATAACTACAGCCCATCATACCCACGTGGGCTTTCCTCTCAGAGGTCTGCACAAAGTCTGTGTTAGCAGCTAAACCAAATCAGATTTAGCTTCCAAGTCTCATTCACCACTGAGAGCTTGTGCCTTTAACAGTGTCAAATAAACACATGAAGACAAAAGAGCATTTTCTATTGTTGGATGCGCTAAGTAAACAAGATCTAAGGCTGAGTCACTGAGAATGGTACAGTTCTTTACTAAACCCTTGGAGGCATGAAGACAAGATATTATAGTTTGCTGTTAGATAAGCCATAGAAATGCACCATAAACCAGCTGTGCATGCACATAATGGGCTTCCACTGATCTGATTTTCCTTCTTAAAAGACTTTTCATTCCCACCTTTTCCTCCTGTTCTAGAAGTGATAAGCCACCTAGCACTAAGGCGCTTTTAATTTGTTACTCTGCAGACAAAGTGCTCGTGGGCTATTATGAGAACTCTGTGGATTTTGATCTTATAAAATAAATAGAGATGGGCTAAATCTTAACAAAAAAAGAATACATTTACAATGAAACAAATGCAGTCCATCACTTAGTACTTAAACCATACCTGTCATCCAGATGCAAACACAGAAATTAGATCTCTGCATTTCACACCAAAAAACAGAATGTGGAGCTTGCTGAAAGTTGTAATGTAAAGTCAGTGTTGGGATTACAGTAGGATCCAAATGCCCCAAATCCTGTGCCCAGCCAATGGGAACATAAAATATCTTCTCAGATAAACAGGCTCTTCAGTTTCCCTTGTTTTATTCAGGGGAGAAATTAACCGAACAGGAAGGGGCCCAGGAACACCTGCGGGTGCTCTAAGAAGGTCGCGGGCAAGAACAAGTCAATTCATTGCAGTCCTAGGGATGGGATTCATGCCCCCTGTCCTATGCTGAGGTAGGAATGAGCTAAATCATGCTCTTTTCTCACCAACCTTGAGGCAGCACGAGGGAATCAGCTCGAAGAGAGGCATCCCGAGTGGGATGCCTGCACCCGGAGCCACCCCAAGCCACAGCACTATCTACCCAGTCGCAACTAGGGCACAAATTAGGAACTGTTGCAGTGACATCTGTGTCTCATAAGGAATGCTGTCTGTCTCGGTCAAGCCCTTCCCCTCTTCCACTTCCAGAGGCTTCAGGTTTGTTCCACTAACTGTAAGGCAGGAGGAGAAGAAAAGAAAGAAGTTGAATTTTCATAGTTTGGCCTGTCATTATGAGATTTGCTCTTGGGAAGAGCCTCACTTTCTTGGAAGGGCAAAGAAAAGAAGATTAAGCAAGAACTTGTATCTGCACAGTTACCTAAACAGTAAACTACTTTGGCATTAAAGAAGCAAGGAGAGGTATGAGAAAGGACTGTAAATTTACATTAGGGAAAAAAAATAATAATAAAAAAGGTCATTGTAGTATTAAAACCATGATCTAAATATGGTCTAAACAAGGTCTATATTCACGGAATATTTTAAACTAGACAAACTGATGGTAGGGAAATAGAGGCAAGGCTGGGGTCAGCAGGCACTTCTTTAACAAATAACCACTAACATTAATAATAGCCTGAACAAGGAGCAGGCATGCTTACGAAAATGATGGAAGACCATGCAGGTACCCGGCCTATAGAATTATGTGCAAATTTGGGCTGTGACAGTTTCCCCCAGTATGAAGGTCTGTCTTAGAGGAAATTAAGAGGGCAGCAGGTTGAGGTTTTTCCAAGGGCTATTTACAGTACTCTCTCATTTTTTCTCCTTTCTTGTGAGCTTTTCAAAACTGACAAATGAAAACAAGGGCCTGGCAGTTAACATATTTCAGAAGCACATTAAGGGTCCGCCTTCAAAATGCACAGCTGCTCCAGAGTAGCTTTTTCCAAAGCTGGGTGGAAAACACAAGGCCAAGAATCAGCACTGCAATTTCCTGGGTCTGGCATCACAGGAAAGACTTGCAGGCCATGGTCTCAGTCTGTCTGGGGACAGCAAGTCACTTGTTTTGTGAAAACCAAATCTGCCTGGTACCACCAGACTCCAAATCCAGAACTGCAGTGACGCTGCCAGGGGCACTCACCACTGCAAACACAGTGCCCTGGGCTCACGCACAGGCTCGCTGCCGCCTGCCTCCTGCTCAGCGCTGCTGGGGCTCCCACGGCAGCAGGGAGGCTGTGGGGGACGGGTCAGCAGGGGCAGCACCGGCTCGGCGCGCCAAGGGGAGGCTTTGGGAAGCCGGGTATGAAACGCACGTCAGGCATCCGGGCAACGTTTGCTCCCCCGTTACCTACTCCCATCTGTCTTCCACGCCTGTCACCGTGTCCCGGATCTTCACGGTTCAAGCCTGGCAGGCTGCACATACGTTATCTGAGTGCTGATGGCTCTCCAGTGTCACCTTTCCCTCGGGAACTTACCAGGCCTCCCAAGCCACCGCTGCTCCTGCTCCCCGTGCATGTTCCGAGATCATCCCTCCCCACCCAGCCCACTGCTTTCCTCCCAGCTCTGCTGATGCTTGGAGGCCCTGAAAAAGCCACGAGAAAAACTGACCCCATTAGCAGTTTCCTCAAAAATTCAATTGGAGCTGGGTGCCCATCTCCTCCAGCAATTCTGAAATTCACATAAAAAACAGTACAGGAAAGAAATGATGCTGAGTGTTGCTGCAAGAGTTCCAACTACCGCCAGTGAGAATAATTTCCATAACTTGCTGCTACCTGCACTGCGAGCAATAGGTTTCTGCTGCAGCTCAGTCTCTTGGCTTTCACCCTACCCTGCGAGGAGAAACCTTCTTCACACATGCAACGAGAAGCAAACTGCTCAGAGTGTGGGGCTGCTCTACCTGGCATGGTCTCTTTTGGATGGTCCCACTTCGTGGCATGGCAAGGTAACCTCCCTAAAAACACCCCTAAAAAAAGGTAACTGTTGAGAAGCAGGACAGAGACCTACACAATCATCCATAGTACACCAAAGGTGAATAGGAATCAGTACTTCACAATTTCTCACAAAACAAGAACCGATGTGACCCAGTAAAAGTGATCAGGTGGTCCACAACAGCAAATGAGAGGACGTCCTTGTCACCCAACACGGAGACATGAAAGATACTGCTGCAGGATGCTGTGGATGCCAAAAGAACCAGTAAGTTTGAAAAGGTCTCTGATACATTCCTGGGAATTGGGTGCATGGGTAGCTATCCAACAAGGAGGTGACAGCAGCTCCTACCCCAAGAGCACGTCTTGCACACCTGGGGCTGGGAGACAGGCAGAGGCACCAGCAAGGGCTCGCTGCAGGCTGCCGGTGCCTCGTGGCTCTGCAAACAGGCACCTCACTAAGTGGTAGAAAATATATAACGCACCAAGATACGTACTCATACCAAGAGACCTTGTCCTTTCTCCCAGCTTTCCTTGTTTTTTCCACATACAATGCTGTGACTCAAACCCTGCATTAGTTTGTATATAAAAAGAAAGCAAAATTATTCATTTTTAGAAGAAAAATAAGAACAATATCAACCCCCCTAGCAGAACTTGAAGTCTATTCCTCAGAAAGATTGCTTTCACCACTGGAGGGCTCCAATATTGTTCCATGAAGGTAAAAGAAAGTTTACTGGGAAGGATAAACACAAAACAAATAGCCTAGGCAGTAAAGTTCAAAAGTAACTTGCAGATTGAACCAAAATCTATGGGCTTGCAAGGCTTTCAAAAGAGTAAGAGCTAATTCAACCGTTGTTTTGCTCTTGTAATACAAACAGGGTTGAAGGAGAATGACTTTCTTACCATTTGGCTATAAATGTCTTCTTAAATAGGGCCCTATTATAATGATTTTGTATGCAATATTAGAATGATTAGGTGTTTGCAGACAAGCAAAAAACATTGGTTTCGCTGCTACATAATGTCAGTAAAACACCACCACATGGAAGCGCTGCAGAATACAACAGATCGTAAGCACAAGGACGAGAGTGTGCAGGAGAAATTTCTCACTTTTGGGGGTGATAAATCATTATTGGGTGTTGTCATTTATTTTCTAAGGGAATTATATGTGCAAGTATATTAAGTCAAGGAATAAGTGGCCCTAGAATTAGCAGGTATTCTCCGAGTAACCTGAAGGCCAAGATTTTACCAGAAAATAATGCATGTGGTTTTGCAAAAGCCAGCATGGGCACTGATGTCAGCTGATAAACTAATGACTGCAGCTTATCAGCTGATAACCTAATGACTGCAATGCTCCAGCTGAGGATAAAACAAAAGCTGTTTCAGTACAGAAGCATGAGAAAAAGTACTGCAAACATCACTTCCACTTACAAATTTACAGAAGCAAGCAAAATGTTCACGTATCCCAGCGCTCCCCAACCCACCCTGCTACAGGGAAAAACAAAAATATAATCCTGGGGTGAGATCCTGAACACTAAAGTTGACCCTGAGCCAAATTTTACAGCTGAGTTAAGCACTCCTGAATATAAAGGAGGTTTATTAAAAATACTGGAAGGTGCTAGCAGCTGAAGGATGCTGGTGGGTACTATAAGCCCAACAGAGCACTGCTCTTGCTTGATGAAGCTCAGCGCACTGGGCTGACACACAAAATATCATGGCTTGCTGGCCCTTTGCCCCACACACCCTATTTAAAAAAAAAAGAACAACAAACAACAACGTTTCTTCTGCATTGGTACAGGGGAAAAAGAAAAATAAAATAGCTTGCTTAAAACACTCCTGCTGCTCTCCTGCAGCCCCTTCCTCCAGCACATCACATGTTAATGCCAATCTGCTGGGAGACTGCAATTCTAACATAATGAGATATTAATGAGCTTTGCACATGTCCCCAGTCGCAACAGTTCCCCCCGCTCGTTTCTCACAAGCCTGCAGAGATGCTCTGCTTGTTTTCCTGACGCTGCATTCGCGTCTCCCCCATCGCGCCCCGCCGGCGAGCCCTGCTGCACCGTTCACCTTAAGCTGCCAGCACTAAAGAGCACCAAATGGGCTGGCACTGTCTTGTTTCCTGGCCTAATGGATGCTTGTTTAAACACTGGGGCTGTTTGCATTGCTGCGGCTCACTGCATGTTAAACACAGTCCTCTGAAACCCTACGCCAATCCAATAAAGGTATCAGCAGTTCAGCGTGGGGAGGCAATTACCATGAAGTCCCAAGTGTGTCTTCTAAGCTCAAGGAAGGAAAATTTGATCGAACAACTAAAAGCAAAATCTGATTCGGCTCAGCATCACGTGGAGGACACCAGGTTTAACTGCAGCCAAGCCTATGGAGGGCAGAAAGAAATCAATGGATGAGCCAGGGAGAGCAACTGCACATTGTTAAAAGGGCTTTACACCGGCCTGTTAGCGATGCTCTCCTAGCTGCCTTCCTCCTCCCCCTTCTTCCATATGTCAAGGTGTGCTGTCGTCTTCTCTCTTTTCCTTTTTTTTTTTTTTTATTTAATGATATGCTGCCAATTTCTTTTCACCCTTCGTCAATTCTTGAAACAATTCTCTTCTGGTAAAGGTCCTTTCCTTGTGCAAAGTCATTGTCATATCAAAGGGGAAGTGCTACACAGGCACAGCAATGACAGAGGGCTGATGCCAGCCAAAAAAAGATCAGTGCTTCATCGAGGGAGAAAAAAAGCCCAAGTCTCAGGCTAATGATAGTCAATATTTCAATGGATCAGGCTCTTTACCTGGGTGAGGGCAGAAAAATCAAGGAAGGAAGAAGCTGCATTTCAATTCATTTAGTCCACAGAAATAAAGGCTCTTTAAAATGTTCTGCTTCCTCTCCTTTTAAATAAGGACCAAGGAGACTGGGAAGGGAGAGCATGCTTTTTATTCTTTTTTTTTCTCCTCTCAAAACCATGGCCTCCCTCTGAGGCAGCTGATACAAACGATGGGAAAGTTTTTCCAAGTGTTGGCCGCAGCCACAGCTGCCACCGGGAGCCCAGCAAGGGGGACGTGCCACACGGCCCGAGAACACCGAGCGCCCCAAGCAGCGCCCCACACCTCGGGCTGTCCCACTGCGACGGGGCGGCGCGGGGAAGCTGAGCCCCCCTGGGGACGGGGGGAATCTTGGAGCGCCTGGAGCTGCACGCGCACCCCCG